>JAJGOT010000271.1:137500-307500 GCA_022457155.1 Cladopsammia gracilis | reverse complement strand
GCATCTCATATCTATTACTTATCATTCATCCTGAAGTCAATTTAAACACAAAAAATGATTATTACTGTAAATTTATTAAACTTGTTTTGCAAAAAAAAAAAACATATTAGGGGCTTGTGACTTAAAGACCGTGATTCAAGAATCATCAAATTTAATTTAATTCTTCATGCACATGAATTAAGATAATTCCAAGTGATTTAAACTCACCTCTTGTGATCCAGCTTAATAGCGACACATTTTTCTTTGGATAATGTCTCTGCAATCTAATTTGATAGATATGTCAGTTATTTGCACAGCTAAAAAAAATGTTTGTTCATGTGTTGATATAGTACATTTTGAGCCTTATTGCAGCATAGGTTAATTTCAGGAAAACATGTCTATGTTGTGGTTAAATTTTTTCTTTGGTTTAAAAATTTTCAAACCAGTTTGATTTTTGTTTTCCCTTGTCTCAGAATATGATAATAAATCTCACACAAAGGAAAATAAAAAGTGATCATAACTGGTTTGAAAATTATCAAACCAACGAAAAATTTGAACCTTCAACTGGAAGGTAAAATATCCCAAGCTGGCAAAAAAACATCTATTGCACATACCTTGGGGTCAGACCATGTTAAATTCATTTTTTGCGTTCCTTCATTGTCACCTGCAATGAGATCAATATACATTTTGTTATGTACAATACAAGAATGCAAGATTTGATTGTCACATTCAAGGTATATTTCGCTGTGGTTATCTAACATAGAAAGAAAGCTGTGACTTTAAAACATTGTGACCACTTTTAGTGTCAGCTAGTATGAAAGCACTTCAAAAGAGGTCATTTTTAATAAGATCTCAAGACAGGTACATGCCTGTATCCACCACTGCTACCAAGTACAGGAATCTACTGTAGTGCTATATGCCATTCTCTCAAGTGTTGTTGGCATTTTATGCCAAAATTACATATTTAAGCAATTTTTTGGCTTGCATTATTAGGCCATGTGTTATTTCCAAAAATGTTGTAAAGTCATTCTTGCATATAAGATGCCACAAGCCTACACTTTGTAGTAATTTCAACTCCTTAAATTTCTTGTGACGTTTTTCTGCAATTTGTTTTAGCTGTCATCTTTTTTGTGTAAGAGGGGTGGCTACATGTCATTTTCAGTGGCACTGACAATGCGATTGTTTCATAAAAGCAAAAAGTCGCATGCAGCCATGGCTTAAAGTTACAAAGTACCTTCAGATTGCCCATTTTCTCAAAATTTGTTTACGGAGGTCAAAATAAAGGTTTCAGAATGATCTTTTATTAAATACATATAGAAATTATATAAAAAAAGAGTGAAAGTTGATGGAGAAATGACAATATGATGACCAGAAGTTTGTTTATGATGCGCAATATTTTTAAGCGTTTTCTCAAAGTAAATTTTTGGCTTGTAGGGGACACTTCAAAAGCTGATTCAGACGTTCACATTTAGTATTTGCCAAAAAATTGACAATTCATTCCATTAGCAAATGAAAGGTATACTTATATAGCTAGGCTCGACTACCAGCCTCTGTTCGGGAAACGAGCCTGCGCTCCTCCCCGAAAAGACGGCTGGACGCATTAACTTGTTATTGTAAATTTCCTCCAATCGGAAGCTTGCCTGCTCAAATCGAGCAGGCGAATAAATTATTTTTCTAGAGCATAATTTCAAAATGGGGGATGCGAAGGAGTTGTTTGATTTGGTGTGCAATCGTGTTGTAGAGATATTTAAACTTGAAAATCTTAAAGTTTTACAATGGAAAGCACCGGGGAAGCTGGTTGACGGTGAAGATTTGTTTGTTATTCAACCTATAGGATCAGGAAAGTCCCTTATTTTTGCAATCCGCATCAATGATTTTCGATGTTGTAAAAGAGACGAGTTTTAAGTCCATAATTTGCTGTTGTTATTTCACCCCTGACTTTGCTAATGGAAGATCAAGTAAAATTCCTAAAATCAATAGGCATTGCTGCCAAGTTTATTGGCAAAAATCGAAACGGCGCGAGGAGGTGAAAAAAGCCGTTGAAAGGGGAGACAGCAAGATCGTCTTTGGATCGCCGGAGTCATTTTTGTGTTCTGATCGATGGAGGAAGATGTTGTCGAGTGAAGTCTAGGAATTATTTGTGCCTCATTGCTGTGGGTAAAGCTTACTGTTAGTGTATTTCACACATATACATATAGACATATTGACAAGATCTGGTGCTACATCACGTGTGTTTGACATATCCGTTGACCAGTAGCGATGCGTCAATTAAATTTTGCATTTATGTCACAAACACGATTGGTGGCCCACACATCCAGCCGTTCTTCTCGGGGAGGCTCAGAGACCGGACACGAGAAAGCAGCGGAAATCGAGCCTATTACACAGCCAGCTCTATCAGCTTTAATTTGATAATAATAGGGGTTAAGGTATCTTAAGATGGAGTAATCTCAAGATGCTAGAGCTGTTACACTGGAGACACCCCCAAAGGTATCCTGTAACCTTAACATTAAAGAGTGTTTCTTGGCAGCTTCTTTCATTATTATTATGTGTACAAACAGAAACCCAATGGTTTTCTGGAATAAACTACCCTGTAACCTGGGCCACTTACACACAGAAACCCAGTATCATCACAAAACAGAAATAAAGAAGCCAAGATTTGGTTAACTCAGTTTACGTTAATGCTAGAATAATAAGCTTACAATATCTGAAACAGAAATAAAGTAAGCTTAAGTTTAATTTTCTTTTTCGATTCTGCTCTTCAGTGTAATCAGTTTTCACTATTTAGCTGGCCCCTGTTATAGTACATCGCACTGTAAATTATCATAAAAGCGAAGTACAGCTATACATTTTAAGCTCAATATAAGCTTAAGCTTACTGTGAGCCAGTGTAAGTTTAAACTTATGTTACGTTTCTAGTTTGAAAATGATTCATGCATTCACGCAGGATTCACGTAACGTACTTGGACAATACCTTCAACGAAAACAATAAACACCAATCCTTTCTGTCTGGATTCTCCTATAGCTTCAGGAATAGTTCCCATAAACCACTCCATAGTACTCTGAACCTATTTTGTTTTAGTTAATAATACAATATATATATCATAAACTAAAAAGGAATTCTTAGTCAGGGATGTAAGTTCTCTTTCTTGCTTGTACGTGTCGTGCTTGGTAACCGAGCCCAAGTTGTAACATGGGTGGGGAGGCATCGGTTTTTCAAATTGTACTTGATGAATGAAACGCTTTTCTTTATAATATGCCTATAGTTAAGGAAATCAGTTCACATTTAATAGAGATTTGAACAAAATTTAAAAACGTTAAAAGATATATACATTCTTTATTTTAAAGTTTTATGGAAAATATAACCAAAAAGCAAATGTCTTATAGTGTTCTAATTACCACCTCACCCTGAATAATGAATTTGGTACGCCTTCGGAAATCAAAATGGCGGCCACATTGGCAAGGAAGAGTCGTGTGCTTGTCACTTGTTTTCCCGGTTTTGTAACTCAGTGTTGCTGCCCGTGTACTTCGTTGAACGTTTCAAGAATCCAGTTGAGATATAAGGGCCACAGTAAATGGCAAAATATTAAATTCAAGAAGGCTCATATTGACTTTGCTCGAAGCAAGGAATTTGGAAAGCTTTCGATGGAGATCATTACAGCTGTTCGGGGTGAGGATGTTATCATTTGTAGTTTAGTTTTATGTGAAATAAACAGTTATAGATATTAAGGATATAAGCTTAAATTTAGATATGAAACGTGCAGGATTCCATGAATTGAAAAGACTGTGTTTTGGCGTAGTCGTACATGACAAGACTGACGTCAATGCCTCAGCCATCTGACACAGTTAGCAGCACCAATCCCCTGTACCTAAAATATATAATTTAGCTTAATATTAATACATTTTCATCTTTTATTAAGAGAAAGTATGAGAGGACGCCGTGAGATGCTTGTATCCCCCCAAGTATTTATAAGCTTAAGCTTAATTGAATTTTTAAAACTGTATTTCTTCCTGTAATGCAATTTCCAAAAGTCTAACCTTTAGCTTTATAATTTATTGTCCAATAGACTGATGTGAAAATAGTTTATAGTTTCCAGTCTTGATTCTCATTATTCCTGCAGTAATTTATATTTGAAGGAATACGGTATTCAGCGGAACCCTATTAATGGGACTACTGACGTGTCATTAAGGTGGCTGAACACAGTTTGCATGCGCTCTTCAATTTCAGCTGCTTACGTGAGTCAGAGTGCGCAGAGTTTTGAGAAAAAGAAATGTGGCGCCTATTCAGCGATCCTTTTATTTTGCTCAGCGTGGATCGTGAAAGTGTTGTTTTTCGTCTTAAAATCAAACAATTTGTTGTTCGTAAAAATGTTTGTTGAATCAATAGATAATATATAGAACTGTTGAAGAAATACACTGCCTCTTTGGTTGTTTTTGTCTTTGGATCAAGAACCCAGTCAAATGCAATGCATGCGCAGTTAACCAAAAAATTGTGACTGGATGTTTTAGCGACTTTCCTCGGAAACGTGCTGATTTCTACGGAACCACTCATTAGAATTTTCACGAAATTTGGCACAATAATAGTTCAGAATATGTCAAACTCACCTGCCATCAAAAATTTGAAATCTAATAAAGGAGATTTGTACAAAACGCAAACATATTAAACCACAAATTACGGAAGATCCCTCTGTTAAAATTACATGAGACCAGTGTAAACATGCGAATATTTTTATGAGTTTACTGGAGGCAAATGATAGACAAAATCTAACGACTAGATTTTCTGAAAATAAACAAAACCAAATATTGCAGGCTGATTTACAATCCACCGTGTTGCCATGGCAACACCCTGAAAGCTCAACAAAAATATCAATTTTTTGTTTTTGGCACATAAATGTTGTGGTTCAAATTTTTCTTTGTTTTGAAAATTTTCAAGCCAGTTTAATTTTTGTTTTCCTTTGTCTGAAATTATTAATAATGCATCTGAGACAAAGGAATATAAAAATTAAACTGTTTTGAAAATTTAAAACCAAAGAAAAATCTGAACCACAACATATATCTCATTATGCATATTGAGTGGTCTTATTAACAGGAATAATATAATACCGGTAAATATAATGAAAATAACAGTTGGGGACTCTAAAAAATGGTTGTTGGTTAGAACCACTGAGCCTTTATTTGGGCAGAAAAAAGTGGCTGCAATATTAGCCTGCATAGCAGTTGTTTCCTTTCCGAGAGTGTGGGATTTGAAAGGAAAAGGAAATGACTGCTATACAGACTACTGTAATATCAAGGTGGTCATGTTAACAGGATGGTCATATTAATGGGGTGGTCATATTAATGGGGTGGTCATATTAACGGGGTGGTCATATTAACAGGGTGGTAATATTAACGTGATGGTCATATTAACCCTATTCAGCTTGGGCTTTTTTTTGAGTTTCTGAGCCTGGGGGTACATTGTGCCCCCCCTTCGTAACTTCAAGAACATTAAGTCTATGACAATGAAACCTGGAGGGTACATAGTATGTCCAAAACTGTCTCCTTTGCGGTCCGCATAATGGAACGATGACATATGACGTAGTTATTAGGTAATTAGTTATGCGGCCGCCATCTTGGATCCGCCATCTTGGATTTCTGAATTTGGTTAAAACCTCTTAAAAACCGTCCAAATTCACTGAAAATTAATGAAAACCAATAAATTAATGCTAAATGACATAAAAATACAAAAGGTATACCAATAAACATTGTTTTTCTTCATTCAAAGGTATAAATATGCAAATTTCAAAAAACATGGCTGTCAAAATGTTGTTGCCATGGAAACATCAAGTCACGTGATCAAAAATTGTCATATGTTTGATGGCATTTGAATACATATTAAGGAAGTTATGAATGTTGAAAGTTAGCGTGGGTACTTTGCCCCCCCCCCCCTGCCCCCCCCCCCCCAGGCTGAATAGGGTTAACGGGATAGTCATATTAACACGGTGGTCATATTAATGGGGTGGTCATTAATGGGGTGGTCATATTAACGGGATGGTCATATTAACGGGGTGTCATATTAACGGGGTTGTCATATTAACGGGGTGGTCATATTAACAGGGTGGTCATATTAATGGGGTGGTCATTAATGGGGTCGTCATATTAACGGGGTGGTCATATTTACGGGGTGGTCATATTTGCAGGGTGGTCCTAAGATGGGGTCTACTATATGCTGACAAGCTCCTGTGGAGTTTTGATAAAAAAAATTTCAGCATTAAAGTGATGAAGTAAAGTAATGCAAATAATAAAGTACATTCATACAACATGGTAACTCTTGTTTTTGTATTGTCAGAATCTGGGCCAGATGTTAAGTTCAATAGGCGCTTAGAGGGTCTTCTTGAAAAAGCTAGGTCAATAAGCATGCCAAAAGAAAAAATTGAAAATGCAATCAAATCTGGGACAGGGGTAAGTTAGTTCTTATTCATCCTCCATGGTACTTTATTCATGCATTTTCTCACTTGTGTACATGCCACTCACTTATTTACTTGTTCTTTTATTTGTCATGATTTTTTGGGTCATACCATGTAAGTTTGTTTGTGTGTTCATTCATTTGTTTATTCATTTGTTTGTCCATTTTCTCTCTCCCATTTTCCCTCCTCCCACACCCTTATCTTATTCCTTCCTCCCTCCCTCCCTCCCTCCCTCCCTCCCTTCCTTCCTTCCTTCAATCTTTATCTAACAAATGCTTAATATTGTATTTATCTTGTGCACTTTAGTCTAAAGACAATCCTTATGAAGCCAGCTTGCTTGAGGTAAAAGGACCTGGTGGCTGTGGGTTGATTGTTCAAATATTAACAACTAACAAAGTTAAAACAAAGAATGAAATGAACACTATCCTTCGGAAAAATGGGTAAGAGATAAAACTTTAAGGACTTTAATGCAAAACACCTTTAGGGATCGGATTTCCCACACAATCAATGAAACTGAATTGAATTTGAATAATTTTAAAGCAAAACCTGAAAATTGTTTGAATTAAAATTATAATTTAATAATTTCATATTGTAGGTTATAAATACAGTGTAATTTTTATTCACTAAAAAATACCTTAACACACAGTCACATGTAATGAACAGTTATCATGTTCTTTGAGGTTTGAAAAACTAGTTGTCTTGGAGTGCTACTTGTTAAGTTTATAAGGTTTGTCATTTCAGGTTAAGGTGGCTGAACACAGTTTCACTGTACCTATGCGTTATTCATTGTCATTTTAAAACTACTAAAGTCTGGGTGCCCAAATTTGGTAAGGCATACGATTAAGCAACAAGCTATATATTTTGATATTTTTGTTGAGCTTTTAGGGTGTTGCCATGGCAACACGGTGGATTGTAAATCAGCCTGCAATATTTGGTTTCGTTTATTTTCAGAAAATCTAGTAGTTAGATTTTGTCCATCATTTGTCTCCAGTAAACTCGTAAAAATATTCACATGTTAACACTGGTCTCCTGTAATTTTAACAGAGGGATCTTCCGTAATTTGTGGTTTAATATGTTTTCGTTTTGTAAAAATCTCCTTTATTAGATTTCAAATTTCTGATGGCAGGTGAGTTCGGCATATTCGGAGCTATTATTGTGCCAAATTTTGTGAAATTCAGTACTAGTAGAATGAGTGGTTTCGTAGAAATCAGCCCGTTTCTGAGGAAAGTCGCGAAAACATCCAGTCATGATTTTTTGGTCAACTGCGCATGCATTGCATTTGACTGGGTTCTCGATCCAAAGACAAAAACGACCAAAAAGGCAGTGTACGAACAACAAATTGTTTGATTTTAAGACGAAAAACAACACTTTTGTGATCCATGCTGAGCAAAATAAAATGATTGCTGAATAGGCGCCACGTTTGTTTTTCTCAAAAGTCTGTACATAAGACTCACATAAGCAGCTGAAATTGAAGAGCGCATGCAAACTGTGTTCAGCCACCTTAAGCAGCTTAATAAAACCAGTGCAGCTGCTGTCACTAACTTTTTAAATAGACGAGAAGTGAGAAAAGTAGCCGGAAAAAAAAATGGTTTCCGGGTTTGTCAGTGTATTGTTTTTAGAACTACGTGTCAAACTAGCCAGGCTTGTATAACAGCTGGGAAAAATGCCGGCTCCTGGCCCTTATTGACATCCCAGAAAACACTATTAATAGAGATTTGTGTATGTTCTCTTACATGGTTTTTAATGATAACTCACTGTTATGCTTTTTCAGGGGTATATTTAAAGATGGTGGATCAGTTACTTTTCAATATGATAACAAAGGTGATGACAATAGTTCAGTCAGATGTAGAGCTTATTTAAGTTTGATGCTTTATTAGGTACCATCAAGATTTAGTGTTGAGGTACAGCTGAATTAAGTTCCCATTAACTTGGCGTGTAATTAGGAAGTATTTACACTCCTGTCACTGCAAGCTTTTAGCCAGCAGGGTGTCCAGGCGTCCTGTGAACGCCCACGTTTTGAAGAAATTCATGAAAATTGCACCTAATCCTTTAAACATTTATGATGGAAAATATATTCTGGACGGCCACTTTTCAATTTCTGGCTAAAAGCCTGTGTCACTGCCCTCATATTAATTTAATAAACCAAATAAAGAAAAAGCATGAATCGCCATACAAAACAAAATGTGCGATCAAAGATTCTTCAGCCAGCTTGTGGACTGAAATTTTGGTTGGTTTGTATAGTGATTCAAAGTTAACACCCCCTGCAATAAAAAAAGTAAATGAAATAAAATGCATGCAACAGGGTTAAGCCTAAAGAATACCGTTCAGAAGGACGTCGGACACCTTATTGAACTTATATAACGGAGTAACTGGTTAGCTTTCAGTTGATGTTATGGGTAGCAGTTTATATAGTTAAATTTAGGCCTGAACAACCCAAGAAGCTAGGTGGTACAGTGGTACAGTGGTATGGTAGGCTATCTAAGCCTAAGCCTAGCTGAGATCACAGGTTCAATCCTGAGTGGGGGATTTTAGATTTTCTTTTTTACACTTAAAAATTTATTGAAAATAAAATTGTAAGTGTCGACATTATGTTATATAAGTCTTAATAAGGTGTCCGATGTCCCTCTAAATGGTATTCTTTAGGCACAACCATGCAACAGGGCTAGTATGTATTAAGTGTAGGGAATAAATAAAATAAGTAATGTTTATTACCTGAGCGGGAGTGTTGTATCGGCCTATACAATCATGAGGCGCAGCCGAGTGAATGTATAGTGCTGATACAACACGGACGCAAATGTAGTAAATAACTTGTGAACTAGTGGAATGGCTCATTTCTATTTGTTAGTACCCTTATGAATTATTAATGAATTTTACAATTGGTTTTGTTATAATTTGCTGCTATTTATTTAACCTGCGAATACAGCCGCTCCCGGCTGCTAGGGCATTTGTTTGAGAGAGCATTTGTGATTTACTCTGAGAAACTCCATACTGATGACATTAATCTGTCCCGAATCCACACGAGCCCTGATTGGTCAACTCGATAACTTTGCATAATTATGCTTTAAATTATGCAGCATTGTTACTCTCAAAATCACAACAAATATGGCCGCCAGTTGCGAGGATTTATCTCGTCATTCATTGGTAATTTTTTTAACTATGTGTTCAATCTGTGTTCTTTGTTTAATGTTTTGATGTTATCAGCCTCTCTATAATTTTATCTGTGGTGATGAGGTTTTTCTGTTTTTGTCAATTTGCTGACCAGATATTGCAAGTCACTGATATTTCAGATGGTGCCAATTGTGCACGTGTGGATTAATGAACATTTATCAGTGCTACATTGGAAGAAGAATCCTGTATTTATTGTCATCAGTCTGTGTTAGCGGAAGACTACCTTCAGACTCACGGCACCGCAATGGCTGGGAACAAAAATGGCAGTTTCTTTTGCCTTTGTTTTCATGGCAAATATGGAAACAGAATTAATAAACCATTGCACTAAGAAACAAAAGCATGCAAGGAAATACATGTATTACCCTTTGTAACACAATACAACCCCGGCAGTGTGCCCTTTAAATTTAAAAAAAGATCCTCATGGACAAATGAATCACAACCTTTGCTTAGTCAGACGTATACAGAATCTCCCCTTATTTCATAGAGAAGGGGTAGATATTTTTAAAAAAGGCATACTGGTCAGGTCTAAACTGTAAAAAATCAAACCAACTAAAAACCAAGTGAACAAAGGTCATAACAAACATGCCAGGTGCTAGTAAGATCAGTGATAGGCCTATCAACACCGTTCATTTAATTTGGTTTCACATTATTATAATTATGCGAGATTAGTGACAGGTGACATGTCATCAGTATGGAATTTCTCAGAGTAAATCACAGATGCTCTCTTGCATGAATGCCATTAGTGGTTGGGAACGATGAGAGGCAGCTGTATCATTCACAGGCTAATCGCGTTCGAAGAACACAATCCTAATTTCGTATTGGAGACAAATTTGAGATTTTTTGGTAGACGGTCTTCCAAATGGCCCCCCTATTGTTTTTTTCCAGGGGCTCATTTCCGCCGGAAATTTCTTTGAACACGTCTCCATGATCTGTGATTCCTGCTAGTATTAATATTATTCATTGGTTAAAAAGCAGCTCAGGCAAATGTACATGATATATCTTGTTTATGTAAAGCTTGGAATAAGCAATAAAAATGATTTTAAAAAAGTATATGAATGTACATGCTCCCAACAGCCAATCAAAATAGTTTCTGACATTTTAGCACTAAATTGATAATGCCTTGTGAAACTATTGATATAAATGTCAAGTTCAATTTTAATTTATTGTTGTTATTTAATTTGAACAGGGGTTATAACTGTTGAAGATTTTCTTTATAGAGAGAATAAACAAAGCTTGTTAGATTATCCAGATGATGATGCTGTAGACCAGGTGAGTTCACCCCATCATGTAAAAATATACTTTAGTTTTAAACTGAGGACATGTACATGTACATATTTTGTTATTCCCCTTAATGTCTTAGTAATTTTAGTTTAGCTATTATATTTTTTCTTGTAAAAAACAAACAAACAAAATGCCATGGAAATGTGAAATAAAGTATTGTGTTGTATTGGTTGTATTGAATGAAATTTCAAAAACTCATTAATAACTCATAAGCATATCAGCCAATCACACAAGGTTAATCAATGACATGCATGAACCTATATACATGGTTATCTATGGTGATTCTGAAAAGACTGAAGAGGGATTTCATATCAGTCTCAGGGGGAGGCGGGGTTGAATGTCTAAACAATGTAATTCAAGAAATACTAATACAGGTAGTATGGGTGGTTATTATTCAGGATTGTTAGTACAACAGATGGTGACTTCAATATTTGTGTTAACTACACGTTATACAATATCTTGACCATATCTTTTGCTGTTCTTTTTGGAAACTTTTCCAACAAAATATAAGCAACCAACAGTTCGTCATTTTGAATGCCACCAGTGTACATGTGTAAATTGTCGGGTAAGCAAGTTCATTCAGTGATGCAACTGCTTATTTCTACCTGTCTTCTGCCACTGAAAGAAATTGTAAATGACGTTTTATCCACGATACCTGTCAACTTTCGTATTGAGCATTTTTCAGGAGATTTTTTCATCAGAACTTAATTAAAATGGTCTGAGAAACAGGAACTTAATAAGTCTTAAAGCAAATACTACAACTTTTAATACAGACGTGTTTCAGGAGTTCAACTTCCATCATCAGTGTGATGTTATAGTAATTTTCAAAGCTTAAATAACTATGATTTGAATTTTAAATTCAAGTGTTTTACTTGTTGGTTTAACGATGGATTTTCCCAATGGATGCGAAGGGCTTCTTTGATCTTTAGATTGATGCCCATGGGAGCTGTGTCAAGTATTTTAAAACAATCACTATTACATAGCTCACGACATCCCTTTGAGCTCTCAAGGTGTTTGTATGTATGTGATGTTTTATCCGTATTAAGGTGTTCACATATCCAAGTGGCAAGGAGTTGTGTGCTTTTGAACTTTTAGGTTTCAGTCTAAATGAGATCTTATTTGCAGGCTGAAGAAATAGCTATAGAAAGTGGAGCAGAGAATCTGTTCTTTTGTGAGTCAGAAAGTGGAACAAAGAACATAAAGGTAAGACTTAAAAACAGGGCATCCTGGTTAAGGACAAAAAGCTTACATGTACCTGTCAGTGTTTAGTGGCAGGTGGGAGGTAAGGGGAATAGGTGGGGAATATTTATAACTCCATAATTTATTCTTTTCTGTTCAATGATGCCCCACCCCACTTCCTAAAACCATAAAATGAATATTAACTTTTAGCGAAGTACAAAGAAACAGTATGTAGTAAAAACCCACATAAAAAACCTGTGAGTTTCTGTCACAGTTTAAAGGCCCACCTTCACCCAAAATGCTGTGCGCGCCGTGATCACTTTCTGTGATGAATTTCGTGTAACATGAAATTCACGCTTGAATGTGTGCAACCAATCAGATCATGTGTATGAACAATGGAGCATTTCAAAACAAAAACAAACGACCGCAACATCTTTTGGGTGAAGGTGGGCCTTTAAATGGTTCTTATTTGTAATATTGGATGAGTAGTGAGAAATCAGGCTGAATAGGTTCATAAACTGGTTCTTACTTATAGGGTGAATTCAAAACAATTCGTTCTGATATAATAATGTATCTACTTAAAATTTGATTTTATAAGTGAACTATTGACCCTGACAGGTCTAATAATTATTACGCTAAACATTATAAATCAACTGCATAATAGTTAAACATAAACAGGATGTCTGCATATTCATTTAATTTAATTTATCACATTTAATGTACTTACCATTATAAACAAAAATACAATGAGAGGTTCAATGCCGTGAAATTGGATTTAGTTTTTCTACTCAACAAGACTGGCTAATATCATTGCCTCAAGTCTGACTTTCATTTCTTTAATTTTGTATAGTTTTATGTCAATAATTTCTTTTTTCATGGCAACTGAAGAAACATCCATTTTTCATGGCTACTTAGTTACCAGGGTTCTCTTTATTTCTTATGATCTCTTATCCAAGATGGTGTCACTTGGAGCAAGCCCTGACTGATGTTTAAAAGTCAGGAATCCTGGAGATCCACAAATGATCAAAAGTCCCCACATATGCCCACCCCCCACCACTCCCAGGTGTGGTTTAACATTGTAGGTGCATTAAATCTGTGGTTATGTATAGGTCCAATAGCCTGAAGTCACCAATAAGATAGTTTCTCTTGAAAGGAGATGCCATAAATAGTTTATCCCACAGTATCACCCGGTCATCCCATTAAAAAATACCTGGGTGAAAGAGATGCCATGAAGGTCTTACCCAAGAAAACAACACAATGACCCTGGTTACAAGACAGTGTCAGTCACCAGATCCATATAGGGTCTCAGTTGATCACGTTATGTACCCTAATAACGTGAACTACCACAATAAACAAACTTTGTTTGTCTTATGTTAGCATCTAGGCTTTATTGTTGGCCACGGGTGTTGTACGCCTGTACATGTTCCTTTGTGAAAAACCTAGACTACAAGCAGTCTCTCTTTCCCAGCTTAGTCTGTTGAGCGAGAAACGTAAAAACATTAATGAGTGGATAAAGGTCGCGCAAAACCCCCAGTTTCGCGTGGCCATTATCCGCTCGCTAATGTTTTTTTCGTTTCTCGCTCGACGGACTAAACTGGGAACGAGAGACTGCTCGTAGTCTATGAAAAACCAGACTCGCTTTACATCTGGCCCTGGTTGTTCAAAAGGTGGATAAATCACTATCCAGCTATCCGGTGAATAGCGCTATCCACCTTTTGAACAACCAGGGCCTGATTATTAATTAAGACGCTATAGATTGCATTTAATTATATGAATAATAATGAACACTTTTTTTTCAGTTCATTTGCGCTGTTGAAAATACAAAGGAAGTGTACGATGATTTGTCAGAAAAGTTCCCCAAGGAAGTCATATCTTCAGAACTGGAGTACATTCCACACACGCTTGTTTCTCTTTCTGATGAACCTTTACAACAAGCAGAAAAACTGATAGATACACTTGAAGATCACACAGATGTTGTGCGAGTGTATGATAACATAGAACATTATCCAAGTACAACATGCAAGCTGTTTGGTTCTACATGACCAAATAAATATTACACAATGTAATATCCCAAAGTAGTAACTAGTATGTTCATTATACTTATGAATGCAACAACATTCTCAAACAGATTTGCCAAAGGCGAAACAAAGTAAAGCTTGTGAACTACGTAGGTGTAGATGTCACTGGCTACAAGAAAAGTTTCAAGCAACCCATACCGAAGACACAGCGTTAAACATCTCTAGTTCGTCATTTTTGGTATTAGGTTTTTTTTGTTTCACAGTCAATATTGTACTTGTTTGAGATGACTGGAAGCCTTGTTCTTACGTCCGGGGGACTCCACTACAGTGAGGTGGAGGCAAATCACCTAGCAAAATTTCGCTTAGCTTATTTCGATGTTATATTGCCAAATGCCACCAGATAAACGGGGGGTGACAACTCTAAGAAGGCCTGTTTCGGGAGAAAAACAAAATTCTTCCGGGAATCTGAAGATTTTGCCGGGAATCGGGAGACTCGAAAAATTTTGGGGGAAACATGACATAGTGTTGTTAAAATTTCGGGAAGTTTGAAATTTTTGCGAGAATGTCTCCGAAAAAATCGGGAAGATATTCCAAATTTTCGGGACAACTTTCAGTTCCACACAATATTGCTCAAACAGCGTTTGTTAGAGTTGTCACCCCCCGTAGATAACACAACTTGTTGGATAAAAAGATTCCATAGAGCAAAAAAAGCAGTAGTTTGGATAAAGTGCAAGGATTGCAAGGATTGAAGTGGATTACAGTTCATGAAATTTGATTTATTGACAGTGCAGGCGGTCAAGAAATCAAACTTGAAATTGTGACTTTTCAAGCCGTTATTTTGTCTGTTTAGTTCACATTTCTTTGCTTCTATCACCTTTGGTGATGGTTTCTTCCATGTTCAAGGTAATAAAGTAAGCTTAAGGTTACAGTGTACCTTCAGATCGAAAATTTATCGAATTTTTTTTTTTTGGTGTCGAAATAAAGTTTACAGAATGAACTTTCATTCAAAAAAAAATTATCGAAAAATAGTGAAAATTGACGGAGAAATGACAGTATAACTTTTGTGGGCGGAGTTTGTTTATGAAGCGATATGTTTTTTTAAGCGCTGTTTTCTCAAAGTTAATTTTTCACTTGTTGGGGACACTTTAAAGAGCTACAACTCAAAGGGAATTTGTTCGATTTTCCTTAAATTTGGACAGAAGCTAGGCTAACATATAGTCAACAAAAACGTGTCGGCGAATTTCTTATTTCCGAAAACTTTTTCGTCAAGAGCCATTTCCGTGCGATCATTCCAATTTTTTTTCTCCCTTTTTCGAAAATATTCTGCCACTTTTCACTGCAATTGAATATGGGAAATCGCCGACACGTTTTTTTAGCGCCTCGTGTCCGGAAACCCGAGAACAAATCAAATTAGCAAAATACAATAATCGCTTTGAGTTATAGCGTTTTAAAGCTGATTCGGACGTTCGAATTTAGACGTCGTAAAAAATTCGACAATTCACTTTATTACCAAATGGTTTCCATATTTAGATAGCCAGCTCTATAAGCTTTAATTTGATATCTGGGTTTAGGTATGTTAAGTGTTATCTTAAGACGCTAGAGCTGTTATACTGGAGACACCCCCGAAGGTACACTGTAACCTTAAAGCAAGCTCCTGGTCATAATCATGAAAACACGATATTTCAGCCAGGACAGTGTGCCTTTCAGGGGTACTAAACAGACACAAAGCCTTAAAAAATACAGAGAATACCGTGGAAAGTCCTACACCAACCCGACAGAACCCTGTTTAGATACGAGTCATTGCTTACAAAAACTGAAATGAATTAATGAATTGAAATACAGTTCAACCCCTACTAATGATCACCTTACTACAATGGCCATACTTTCTTGTCCCAACTTCTATTCATTCACTTAAGTCCTCAAATTAAAAACTAGCCCTTAACGGCACCTCTCTACAACAGCGATGTTTTCTTGTTCGGATTTCTTATTCATTCACTCAAGTCCTCTACTACTGCCAGAAAATTATGTTCGAAGGTGGCACTTGTGGAAAGAAATGATTATTTTGAGTGCTTTTTTATACAGTGGAGAAGGATCGTGGCCGACTGCCTTGCAGCCGGCTGAGAGAGTAGTAGTAGGATAAACTGCTACGAAAACGATGTAACTCAATTTTTTTTGACAGTTGCGCAAAATTGAAAAAGGTTGATTCCACATGACAAGATGTTTTTATTCAGATTTTTTATTAATAAAAAGTATTTGTGATATTGCACTGTAGATTGATTTTACTTAACCTGTGATACCAGGCCTGTAGCAAGGCTAAAATAATTGGGGGGGGGGGGGAAGCAAATTGGCCAAGCAAAGCTACCCCCCCCCTTTCAAAAAATAATTTAGGGAGCTTAAGCAACAACCAATATGTTTAGTAAGCAAAACAACTCTGCATTTCGTTACATTTCTTTGCAGTCCTTAATTTCACATTTTATTGAGGGCATAAACACATGATGAATTTTTCTTTGTCTTTTTAAACTTGGAACTAGTCCTTAAGAACAAACAACTGTTAGTGAGGGAAACTGACAGGTAATAAACAGACCATTAAAGGTTGTGAAAAAGGCACTTTGAGCATCAGAATTCAAGACTGATTGTTGCACAATAATTTGTTTTCATTTACTTTTTTGCACATTGTTTTTTAACTGCCAAAAATTCTGGGGGGCTCAAATCCTCCCCCCCCCCCCCCTCCCCTGCTATGGGCCTGGATACAAAGTCTGTTAGACAAATTCTCACTCTTACTGATAATAACTACAGTAATTTCTCATTTTAGCAGCTCCCTAGCCAGCTTTTAAATTTATGAACATATGGTTGTCTAGCTAGTCTAGTCTAGTACTGGTACTTCTGCATACAACTTCTTGGAATAAATGGAGAACATAAAGTTCAATACTCTTCATGACATGTACATGTACCATAAGCTATTGGTCTTGCAATGCTGATTTGACTTTGTGTTGTCTAATTTATGAGCAAAGGAAAGCAAAGTCAGGTTTATAATATAATGCACCTGACAGTAAACAAATGCTTATTAAAATAAAACATTCAGTTCTACTTTGGCAACTTTCTTAGTACTGGTTACTCCTTTCCTTTTAAATGAAAAATGCTAACTACAAGTTGGGTGCAAGTGACAAATTTGGCCAAAAAACCCCTACTTTTTACCAGGCCACTAGATTGCTGTACATGTACGTCACAAAAAACAGGAACTCCCATATACACTTCTAACATTGATGCATTTGTATTTATGGCTTGAAATATGCTAAATTTCCAAAATTTTACCAATAATGGTTAGTACTTACAGTACCACAATACAATATTAGCCTTCAGGCCAAAAATGAATTAATACATAAAAAAATACATGTATATTTTGTAAAAAGAACCAGTATGTAAAAACAGGGTAACTTTGTTGATGTTTTGACAAAAATCATCACATGCTTCATGGTTCATTTCATTACATACCCATTGCTGTGATCTCAAATGCTGCAATTTGCTTTCTAGAAAACTACTTGGGGTCTAAAATGCTTTTGCAATTTGTTGGCTTTGACCGAGACATCAACAGTTCGTTTTGCTTGCTGCATGTTTTTTAACCTGACATCTTTAACTTTCTGCCGTGAAGCCCTTCCAATGGTGCCATGCCAACCAAGGGCTTTATAATCAGCCATGATATTTTGAATCACCTTGGAATGGTGACCTCTCTCAGGGGGGAGATTCTGCTTGTAGATGTGACGCATATTCCGATGGCCAATTTTAGCACCAGATGGCAGACACAGTTCTAATGTTTGCTCATTGACTGCGAGGGTGTTTTCTTTGCCTTGAATTTCATCAACCTGGCTTCCTTCATCAGGGTTATAATCAGGGTAGCTACTGCTGAAATCATAAAAATCAGCATATTCCAAAACTGCATCTCCTTCATAGTTGATTTTCGTGTGGCCTTTATCAACCATATGGCACTGAACAGCTTCTGTTGAGAAAAAGTTCTTCCCTTTCTCGTTACAGAAGAGGCACATATTACCAATTCCAACTTTTTCACATAGGTACGTCAGCAGCCCTTTCAAATCCACCACATATTCTAAATCTGGAATGAAGAAGCTATGAGACCTTGTCATGTGCTTCATATTTTCCTCTAAGCTGACACTATGATGTGGACAGAACAGACAGTCTGTGACTTCAAGTGTATCTTCTTCAATGTCATCATCATCATCATCATCATCATCATCATCATCATTACCACGGGATGATGACTCAGCATTTTCAGATTCAATGTTCTGTTGATCAGTTTCTTTGCTTTCTTTTGTTTTAACAACATCACTGGTCAAACCCTCTGTGATCAAACTTCCCTGTTTCTTGGCTCTGGCAGCTTCCAGGTCTTTGTGTTTTTTCGAGCTCATGTGGTTACTGTAAGCATTCTCCGAGGAGAAAGTCTTGTTGCATATTTGACAGTGCATAGTTTTCGCTTTGCTTTGCTGCTGTGCTTCAACTTCGGCTTTTTGTGCAAGAACCTTATGCTGAAACACTTCAGCAGTTACTGGCGGCATTTCTGCAACTTTCCTCTTGAGGTTATAACGATGCCAGTCGGTCTTGTAGTGGCGACGCTGAATTTCGCTGTCAGCGAAAGACACACGACATGTTATGCAAGTAAACATCGGCATTTTGCAGATGTTTGATTTGTTGAAGTCGAATCCCTGTCTTTAGAATAGTTTCTCGCAAACCAAACCTATCGTATGCTTTAGCAAGATTTCAAGACGCAGAAAAACGCATGCAATAAAACAAATCCTTTCTCATCGAATGTTTTCCCAACGTGGCGCAATGTGTTTTATACGCAATTTGGCAATGCTTGCTGGGTAATAACCACAAAAATTTGTGTCGGTCAGCGGTATAATTCGTGTCATGGCGGCGATTTCGAAGATGAAACGGAGATAAAATGAAGTTGAAGAATGCTCCTAATTTTATTACTTTAGATTACCTCTAATTGCATCAATGTCTTCTGGACGCCTAACAGAAGAACAGCGAAAGAGGATTGAAGAAAATCGACGAAAAGCTCTCGAGAAACGAGCTGCTCTTTTGCGCCAACGACAGGAACAGAAGGCACCGTCGACGATATCGACATCTACTTCGTCAGCAACAGCAACATTCAGTAGCAATGCAGGCAAATTTGCACCCAGCAATGCTTCCCAACCCCCGCGAAAAGAACATGCATTGCTTTCTTCAAGCAAGGCTATCACGAGCGTGATCACACAAAGGCAGCTATCAATGCAATCTGGAGGAATCAAACTGAGCTCAAATGCGCGGTCGGTTGGCCAAGCATCCAACACGAACATTTTCACGAATGGTCATGCAGTACCTCGTGCAGTTGGCTCCATTGCGAATTCAACGGGTGCAGTGAAATCAATATCTAAACCTTCAAATGCTTCAGCTTCTGCGAGCTCATTTCAAAGCACTGTGTCACAATTTTATCGCCCTCAAAACGTTGCTTCTTCATCCATAGGAAAATTCGAAAGTTCTAATTCAGCAACAACAACTGATTCGGTATCAGCAAATAACAGGGCGGGACCCATGAAATCCGGTGCTGCTGGCAGCTTGAATTTTAGGAAACCAGAGAAGGAAGTGAAAGGGAACTGTGTGTTGATTAGCAGAGAGAGATTCACTGTTGTTGTACCCTACCAGGCTCAGCTTATTGGGATTTTTAAGACAATACCAAGCAGAAGTTATGGTAAGATTCAATTCACTGGAGATTTATCACAGAGACAAGGGAGGGTGGGGGGGGGGGGGGGGGGAGGGGGTTACTCTCATAATGTATACCGGTAAGGCATCAGGCAAGAGAAAGAGCAAAAAATCTCCTTCTCATGCTCCATGGTTTCATGCACCCCACGCTTCAGAGAGTAAATGACTGCTGTGCAGTCTAAGAAATCAGGCAAACTGATCAGAGGTATGAAGACAGAACTTCTGGAAAAAGGTGAGGCTGGGATAGGATAAGGATTTTTGGTGTATAGTGCAGTACAGAGTTGCAAAATGCAGATGAACATGGTCTGGTATAGGGTAAGGGTTTGAGAGTTCTCTCCAGGCCGCAGCCTTGCGGGATTCCCACAACAAAAATTGAGATGACGCACCAAAAGCCAAGAAGATGCGCCCGTTAGAGTGCAGGAGCAAGCTTCGAGTCAAACGGACTTTTGAATGTTTATGAATAGTTTAATGGTCAATCGAACACCCCAGCATTTTGCTTGTTCAAATGAATAAAAACATTTATCAAAAAATTTAAAGCCTTTAATTTTATTGCCTTTACCCTCGTTGGTCACACGTATGTGGTGAAGGTTTGCATAAGCATCGCTATCAAGTCGTAAACATCTTGTCCGCCATGTTGGATCAGGTAGGTACTTCATGTAACAGACCTTTTGGAGTGAATTTGTCCCTCTAAAATTCTTACAGGGCCCCTATTTCTTAGCAGAGGGGGCCCTCCGACTCCCCCAGGCAAAATCCTGGTGAGAACAATGGTGCAGCACACCACCTCCCAAAATTGTACAGTAAACACAGAGAAAAACATAGTTACACTATCTAACAGTTAGACACTGTATGTCATTGGTTGGTACTCACAAAGGGACTTGTACTCAACACTTGGTCAAAGGGCAAGTAAGGTTGTCAAAATATAGTTCAGAAATTTCTATGCTGGTTTCTCCATCGTTTTAGAGAAATAATGTATGTTAAAAAAAAAAACTAACTAAACTACCTGAAGAAAGAAGAGTTCTGGCCCTCTAGTGCTTTGACCGTACATTCCGAGTGTAGTTCCTTCCAAAACTGTATGAAACATACTCCAAAATGATGCCATTACGGAACAGATTGGCTGGGAGAATATGCGACCTCAATACTCCTGACCCATGCCAATGACCTGAACGAAAATACTGTTATTTACGCATGCCTGGCTCGCTTATCGATCACAAGCTCACTATTGCAACACATCGCCTGTAGCGTGCATATAAGCCAATATGTTTAAGGCCAATCTGGTGATGGAAGGACATCATTAAGTCCGGAATCCTTAAGTCTCTGGTACCTCTCAAAGAAACAAGTTGTGTCGTTGTCGTACCTCGTGTCCAAAGCACTGTTCAATGCTCCAGGTGAAAATAGGCTGTGGTGGACAAGATGAGCCAGTAGGAAAGTCTGGAATCACTTCGGATCATAAAAGGAGCAGCGTTGTGAGTTGTGGGCCATTTCCCATCTTGTGCCTTGGTCAAAATGCCCGATATCCGAAGTGCTTCCAGACTTATAATATTTTCTTTTCTTTGTTTGGGCGCAATATCCCTGTTGGTTTTTGCCATTGATATCTCGACATGTTTTGCGACAGTGGCAGATAGGTTGGCTATGCGTGGTCGCGCGGGAGCTTGAAAAACAGCTTTGGGCAGCTCAAAGTGAGTTCTTGCGGCTGGGTGAAATTCAGCAAGGTGGGCAAAGACTATGAGCCGGAAGCAGAGGACTGGGAGTTCGTAAGGATAAGGGAGATGGTGTGATTCTAATTGGCTGACTATCGGTGATAAAAATGAAGCGATTTTGAGGAATGAACTTTGGGATTTATTTTTCTTGAGCAGGATTTTAGCCGTATGGACCCAAACTCGGCCATCTGAAGTGAAAAAAAAAAATCAGCATAAAATCGAGAAATTCGGCTAAACTTTGGGATTCAGTTTCTTGAGCGGGTTACAGGGAGTTTAGTTTGTTTTTGTTTTGCATACATTATTTCACTAAAATGACAGATAAAACAGCATAAAAAATTCTGAACAATGTTTTGCAATTAATTTGTAGGTCACATGCCATAAATGAGGTAAACTGCACACAAAAAAATAAAAAAGGCCAAAAATTCAACATAGAAAGGTTATACTCCAAGCCCTTCAAATGATGCAATACTGAGAGTATCGTCTTTCATTGGTGGGCCAAAGGATGAAAAATGACTTGCATGCAATTGTTCTACCTAGTTGATTAATCAAAGTGAATACATGCCATTGCGACTGTTTTCAAAATAGAGATAGTTAAGCGAAGTAGATGCAAGTTACAATGGTCTCACAGATCTACCAGTATCACAATCACTTATAACTTGTGATGATTTTTCATCGCAGTCAACAAAAGTGTACTACTCCTGGTCATTTTCTACTGAAACCAGAGACAAATCCTGGCACAGATTGTGAGGTGCTTGTATCGTGCTTAGAAGCCTGGAAATGATTTTTTAATTTTGGTAGCCAGGTCAAACTTGGTAGCACAAGGGTATTTCAACTGCACATTAACTCATTCAGCTGTTGCATTACATTTAGTCTTTATCAACTGTTGGTTTTCTCAACTGAGTTGATAAGGTAAATAAGGGGCTATTCACATGATACCGGAATGACTTTCATTCCGGAATGACTTCATTCCATCTCCATATATTTCTCTGTATCCGTTTACATGATACCGAGACAAAATTTTGTTCCCATACAGGTCAGTCCGAAATGAGTTCACTCCGGTTTTCAATCCGAATGAAATTCATGTTTAGGTATGACATTTCATTCTGTTATCATGTAAATTGAAAACGAACTTTGTTCTAGGATGAAAACCGTAAACTGTGTAGTTTGGGGAGAGTGACGCATGTGTATCGTTGCGTGAAACTTGCGCCATCTTTGTTTTCTAATCTGGCTTGAAAACCACACAAGCGAGAACACCTTAGGCTGAGCTGGTCGACTTTGTCATGTGAATACAGTATGTACTTCATTTTGGAACGAAACTCATTCCGGTATCATGTGAGTAGCCCCTTAGCCTCCGTAAAGAGATTCAAAAGCTGATGTTTAGCGAGCTAGTCCTTCGTCTGAGTGATTTATCAATTCAGTTGATAAAACCAAATTTGCATGTTTCACTCTTCCATCATCATGCAGCAACACAGTTTCTCTAGAAACTAACCGCTTTGTTCATTTATTTTGTCACAGATGCAAAAACATGCCAGTGGGACTTCTCTTTGGCTGATTATGACATACTCTGTAAGCTTAAGTTATTTTATTTTAAATCAAATCAGTACAGTACAGGTTGAAGATATGCCTTGGTAAAAAGGGGTTAATGCGTTTGTGTTTTCATGGAAAACGCGCGTTCAGTAAAGCTCATTAGTATATTGAACAAAATCTTAATTGGTCAATGGATGCTCATTCAGAAAAAAAGTAAACTTCTTCAAAACGCTCTAGGTCTGGTAATTATTAGTAACATGATAATGCTTTGATGATTAATAATTTTTATTAGGTTATGCAAATTTTGATCCATATGTCTTGGCAGCAGCCTTTTGAAAATGACCAACCTTTGTTTTCCAAAACAATAACCTACAAAGCAAAGTTAAGGCAGTGAATAACAATGGTGAAAATGGGCCTGGAGAAATGTATTTTTTTAAAGCATTTTTGAAAACGGGTTAATGCAAAAATGTGCACATGTTTGGCATTTACATTGGATGGATATCTCTAACCTGTACTGTATATTTATTATTCATTTTTTAGAATAATGATTCACAGCAACCCCTGGCAAATGATTTTTAAGGTCCCCCAAGTTAAGGTGGATCTTGGCAGCATGCCATTTTTGCCAAGTTCTTCAGGGATATTCCAAATTCTTGGAGGGTTCGTACGGTCATGGAAAAACCTGGAAAGTCACAGAATTGTATAATTTAATTTCCAGGCCTGGAAAGTCATGGAATTTAAGTGTGAGTCATGGAAAGTCATGGAAAATTATGTTCATGGTACAAAATCACTAAGGCAGCATATGTTGTGGGAATAATAAGGCAAGATGAAAAATTAAAGAAATGATCATTTTGATAAAATTTTGAAAACAACTGTTGAACTCTTGGTTATGAAAAATTTTAAAAGGTCATGGAAAAGGTCATGGAAAGTCATGGAATTTTAAAATTTGAAAAGAGCACAAACCCTGTCTTGTCAAGAACTTCAGGAATCTTCATAACTCTTGCTAAGATTTTCGGGGATCCGCAAGGATCTTTTAATGTTTTTTGCAAGGATCTTTCGACAATAAGATCTTTGTAATTAAATATCCTTATTTCATTTCAACCTAGAAATCGTAAAATGGGCAGGGGGGGGCAGGGGGGGGGGGGCGAGTTGCGAGTCCAGGAGAACAGGGGATGGGAGGAGTATGGGAGGCAGGGGAGGAAGCAGGAGTTCTAACAGGGCGGGAAGCAGAAGTGATATGCTAAATGCGGGGCGGGAACAACACATAAAAGGGTGAGAGTCAAAAAGGTATGGGAAGTAGGGGGTGCTGACCCTTTGTCCTCCCCAACTAATACGTCGTCTTTACACAAATATCAAACAAGTTCAGTTTTGTTTTTTTTTTTTGTCTCAGATTATGGTAATGTATCTAAGACAAAAGAAAATATGATGTGATGATATAAAGAAACCTAAAGTTAGAAATGAATAATTGCCATAAATACACCTTATTTGATGGTTTAACAGATAATACATGCGGATATTTTACAAGTTGCGTAGTATTTTTTTCCGAGCCCTGCAGGGGCGAGACAAAATGCGAGCAATGAGTAAAATATCCGCACCTATTATCTGTTAAACCATCGAATAAGGGATTTATTATTTGAGTAAAATTATTTTATTTATAATATTTTACAGCTATCGGGACACTAAGGTGTAATACTATCGGCAATATACTGTGTAATACGCTCAGATATTGTGTGTTCTCTTTTCCTTATAAGGTAAAATGACCGCATAGTCGAATAATAAAAAATAAGAGTAGAGTGTTAAAATTTTAGGCTCCTAGACAGAGGGGGGAGTGCTCACTAGAGAGGGGGCTTTGTAGAGCTATAACAGCAGTGTTTTGTTTTACATCTGTCAAGTGTAAGTCACTATAACTTCTTATAATTTTGATAGTGAAAGCAATTAAGTCGTTACCTGCACATGTTATTGTGGAAGGATTACCTAAAGCTGTGACATCAACATTCCTTAAGACTACACCAGGCACTCTGAAAGAAATGTCGACCAGTGACATTAACTTAAACTCAGTTGATTACAAGCTTGTTGGAGCATTGATGCCATTCCAGCAACAAGGAGTCAGGTGGGATTAAGTTAACATGTTCTGTGCAATTTTTAATTTGCTTTCTTTTCTATCTTTCTTTTTCTTTGTTGTGTTACATAAAGAACCACTCCTGCCATAAGTTCAGATACTGGCTCAAGAGTTGCTGCTTTTTCAATTTTCATAGTCATTAAAGGAAATCAATTATGTACATGTACTGCGGAAAATCCTTAGAATTGCTGAACTTAATATGCAGACAAATTTTAAGGTGTCATGGATTCTCAACAATGTTTTGCTTACCTCCTGTGGTTGCTAAAGAGCAGAATTTCATTCTTAGAACCGATATTAAGATTCATCAGACCTTGTTCATGGTACAGCATACAGCTGTACATTCATCATCACATGGAGTGAGTGTTCGGTAAGCTTTCATTATGATCACAAAAATTAGGTTTCATCAACTGAGTTAGTAAGGTAAATTGTCCACCATAAAGAAATTCAAAAGCTGACATTCCGAGCACTAGCTCATTGTCAGAGCACTGATTTGATTTGCTATGACGAAGGGCTAGCGCTCAATACGTCAGCTTTTGAATCTCTTTATGGTGGTCAATTTTCCTTATCAACTCAGTTGATAAGTGATGTAGCACCACAATGTCTTTAGAAGCTAACCCCTTCTTTCTATGGCTTATCACCCATGATTTAGAACCATATTTAGATGATTCAATAGAACCAATTTTTTTACATACACAAATTCAGATTTGTCTTATATGAAGAGACATTAAAAGCATTCCATTGTATTGTAGTACATTTCTTCTATGTTGTTATGCATGTATGATGTATAATTGTCAATTGTATTGTTTAGCTTTAGTATCCGCCATGATGGCCGAGTGTTGATAGCTGATGACATGGGCCTGGGGAAGACTATACAAGCCATCTGTGTTTCATGTTATTATCGTCCTGAGTGGCCGCTCCTTGTCATTACACCATCCTCACTTAGAATAACATGGCAGCAGGTAGGTAGGCACTTAAAGGGATAGATGAGAGGACCCTACACCTTATTGACAATTATATAACATACAGTCGACACTCTTGTTTTTCGTTATGATTAAAAAATCTATATCTTTAATAAATTTTGTGTTAAGACGAAAGTCTAAAATCTCCACCAGGAATCAAACCTGTCACTACAGCTAGCAACTCTTAGCTACACTACCAGAGCATGTCCCATGGAGTCGTTCAGGCCAATTTGGTTTAAATTTAACTATATGACCTGCTAACCCTAACCCAAAGCTAACCAGCTAATCCATTTTTTATGTTATATAATTCTCAATAAGGTGGTTTCCTGTAGGGCCCTCATCTACGCCTTTAAATGTCCTCCCAGTAGGTGTGGTAATTTATTACAGTCAAATCTCCCATAAGTTGGACACCCTTGAGTTCGATTGTCTGCTTAGGATGTTTATAGTAAAAAGTGTAGTGTTTGAAGTGGTCGAGACCATGACTGAGTTTCCACTTAGGACTAGAGAGGTGACATCTATGAGTTAGAGATGTGCATTAGCACATGTTCAACTAGTACATCACTGCATTTGGCTACTTAACTAGAAATTTGATGAATTTGGCCAAACTTGTAGTTATTGCCAATTTCATTCTAATATTGCAAAATAACTATAATGCCCAATTTTGCTTAACTCTGATCTAGGATTAAAAGTTAACCAAGGTATCTGCTTTTCTTGCCAAAAAGGGTGTCTGCGTCTATTTTGAGAAGCTAAGGTCAAGGTCAAAGTTAATGATCCTTAATCCTGCTCCGTAAAAAAAAAAAAATTTTCTAATAAACTATTCATTAGGAAAGAAGAATATTTAATCTGGTAATTAAAGGTTTTGGTGGTAAAAAAACACAGAAATTTATAGTGTTTATCACTTGTTTATTGTTGTTTGTTAGTCAGTGTCAACAACAACAGTTCTTTTCAGAACTACATGTACACTAACTCAGACGATCACACTTGATGGACTACTGATACTGTTGGGTTCAAACCATTTACAATATGCTTTTTATTACAAATAAACTATGACATTTTATCTAGTAAGTGCTATATTTAGTATTGCATATATATTTTTGTAGGCTTTTACAAAGTGGCTTCCTTCTGTGGACCCACAGTACATTAATGTTGTCCTAACAGGGAAGGATAATCCAACAGCTGGACTAATAAACATCATCAGTTATGATCTCTTGTCTAAATGTATGGATGTCTTGAAAAAGAAGCAATTCAGGGTCATTATAGCAGTAAGTTGCACAATCCTTGACTGATTTCTTTTCATGCATTTTCTGTCTTGTTAATTATTTGTTGATTAATAGAGCGATTTTTGTATAACCTTGAGGAACAGTTTCCCTGAGAGTTCGAGATTTGTTTCATCTGCCAGTAGTTGAAAGGATCAAAACCAGCTTTACTTGTTTTCCTGCCAAAATATCCCTAATATGAAAAGAGGCTTGTTCGACTGACCTATGAGAATACTGAAAAGCGAGTGGTGTAAAAGAGAATGGCTATATGTTTTAGCTCACAATCTGTTTGTTTTGCTTTGTGTGTTTTGCTAAACCAACCACAAGCCACATGTGTTTGCCTCTATCTGCTTAAGCAGTGAAATTGCTTCCTTCCAGTTTGTTTGTTGTTTTGGTTTGTGTTCATGCATAATCATTTCAAGGTCATATGAAAATTGCTCTCACTATAGACCAATATCATGCTAGCGGCACAAAAATATATTTAGTTTATTGGGAAAAATAGCCCAGCATCAAATTCAGCATATCGATATTAGTAAAACTACAAAGTTTTGTAAAGATTGCTAGCAAACTGACGAAGATATGAAATTTTGAAACTGAGCATTTTTACGAAGAAATGTATGGTGGACGGGCAGCCTCGTTTTCTTGTCTTCCTACACATTTCTTTGTAAAAATTAGGCTAAAGTACTACATTGTAAGTTTCAAAAGTTCATAATTATCTCCGTCAGTGTACGAGCTATCTTTACAAAACTTTACAGTTTTACTAATATTGATACATTGCTCAATTTGATACTGGACTCTTTTTCCCATTGAATTGAATGTATTTTCATGCCATGCCAGCGCGATATTGGTCTTTTGGTTCATTTATTCCTTCACTCTGTTGCTTGCTAGCTTTCTTGTCAATTTGATCTCTCCTCCATCATGAAAAGTATTTCATTGTTGGGACATTCAGACAGCCATTTCTTTTACTGAAGGATTAAAGAAAGATTGACCATTTATCATAAGATTGTCATTGGCTGCAGCACAAGCTGGATTATACAGCTTCTGAGTGATGAGATCTTACAGTATGTACTTAGCAGGCAAAGGGACCAATGACAGTTGCTATCTAAGTTCATTCATGATCTTGTCCCACCCTCTCACAATGAAAGTTTATAAAAGACCACTACTCTCTCTACTCTTTTCAAACAGTGGTATGAGTTCATTTATGCCCTGTACTAGCTAGTTTTATTACTTCTTAATTTATTCAAGTTTCATTCATACACGTAGTTGTTCAAGTCCTGTTCATACAGTGTAGTAGTTGTTTTTGCTTCCATGGTTTTACACAAAGGTTTAATTTTTTAACTTCACTTATTTCCTTGTTTGAATCCATGGTGCTGACAGGATGAATGCCATTTTATCAAGAACTACAAAGCCTCCAGAACCCAAGCTGCCCTTCCCTTACTTAAGGTATGTTCACTTGTTATCACTGAATATTTGTCTTGAGTTTGTTATCAGATCCAGAAATTCAGGTTATATTTTTGTAAGTTCCTATGTTAATTTGAACAGATTTAGTTTCATTATCATTATGAATTGTCTTGGTGTGTTAGAAACCTCAAAGTGATATTGTTTCCCTTGGTTTTACTTTGATTACTAATAATTTATTATGCATTAAATATGTCCGGCAATACCAAAATGCTAAACTGTGTTTGGAGGGAGGGGAGATATGCTAAAATTCACTCAAATAGATGACTGATTACAAAATAATGTGAGATTAAACCACTTATAATTAAAATTAGTTATCTAATGAAAAATTGTTCCATTCTACATGTATATATTATGTTGCAGTTAAACTCATCGCCAATAGATGAGCATGGGGAAGGTGCCTGAGAGGTTGGGGGAGCCACATGCAGAATAGCCGAGCGCGGGGAGGTTACCATGACAACCCTGTAAGCGGCAACCACCAGGCACCGTCACACTGAAAAACAGTGGAAAACACACTTACCTCATACTTACCTAATGGGAGGGGTGGGCAGGGAGCAACTAGAACGAACGGCCAGCAACAACAGGCAACAAGCACGAAATGGCTGACATCCACGTGAGAGCTGTAAACGACAAGGCCCTGTGAAACCACCCGGCCGCCCCACTTCCTTGCGGCCAACCGCTGCCCAGCAATGTCTCGAGTTTAACTTAGCTTAAATTTCATTTAACCACATTTAAACTCATCGCCAATAGATGAGCATGGGGAAGGTGCCTGAGAGGTTGGGGGAGCCACATGCAGAATAGCCGAGTGCGGGGAGGTTACCATGACAACCCTGTGAGCGGCAACTACCCACACCTCGAATCCAAGTGGTGCTTGGAGAGGAAGGGCCCGTGAACAGGGTGGGCAGGGGACCGAACTCCCCAAACCGTCCAAGCACCAACCCCCGGAAGGATCGCCCCATTAAGAAACCCCGCTAATACATACCCCCAAACCGGCGTCCCGCCCCCGGATAAAGGTCGGTATCCAGAACATCGTACAACCGAGGTTCGTGCGATGCCGTGTACAGTCCAACTACAGCTGTTACGACAGCCCTCTCCCCAACGGCCTTGAAAACACTACGAGCGGAACTGCTGCCAATGGAGCAAAATTAAGCATGAGCTCATTCGAAAGCCCATCGACAGGGAGAGTTACGTTGATCGAGTCAGTGACTGTGCACACAGTCTACAGCGGGAGCTGCTGCGATAGCTCCAATGCACTTTCCAGGTTGGCTACTGCGAGAGCCCGAGTGGACCTGCCACTGTCCGTGACCGGTTACTAAGCACATGTATTCCGCAAAGCCAGCTGTAACAAAGGCCTTGAACGACTGTTGTGTTAGCCCAGCCCTATGGCTGCTAATGTGGATGCAGAAACAAGCCTGCCCCGAGAAGCTTAAACCTGTAGAGGCCAGAGGCCGTAGGCTACGCTAGCTGTTGGGACAGCCTGGCTAATGACTCTGCTGGAGTCCGAATGTACAATTGGTAGGCATTACTTGTCCAGCGCCCCAAGGCTTGGATAAGATGATCCGGAACCCCGTTGCGTGCAGCCACGGTCGCAGCCCCAATACGGAAACTATGACTGGAATAATTGCCTTGGACACCAGCAGATGATAAAATGCGACGTAGCCAACTGGTCAATGTAGCTCGGGACAATGGTCGACCATCTTGATGGAGGAACAACGGGCCCCCGAGTTACCCCTAAGTGCCAAGTAAGTCATGAGTGAGTTGATCGCACATAACGGGACAGCACCCCTGCCGATATGAATGGAGCAGCCCTTTCGAAAGGGGTCAGTTTTTGAGGCCTTAATGTTGATCTGGAGGCAGGTGGGAGTGCTATCGGAATCCACAGCGATATCGGCGAGCCCCAAGTGAATGTCAGAAGAAAAGCTGGCTAAGTTCGGCACTGTAAACTCCGCAAAGCGCAGAAAACCAAAATAAGCTACGTTACATGCAGCCCAAAACATACAATGGCCTGGGATGCTAAGGTCCAACGCTTTAAAGATGACTAACATGAAGCTGTCTGTGATTGGAAGGCGTAAGGCTGCCGGGTCTCCATGAGAACGCTTAATCCCTCGCAGCACTCTCTGCAACCTCAAACAATTGAGGAGGGGATCTGAGAATCCTTGCTCAATATGTAATAATCGAACTGCAGATAGATACACCTTGATAGTAGAATGTTGCACTGAATTCGCCAGGAAGGTAGCAAACAAACATAGGGTCCATTCATCCGCTGGGCAGGGGGATCCTGTAGCGTGTATCTTTCCCAATTGGACACAAAAGTCATAGAACTTCTTCTGTCCTGACGCATAGGAGCTGCGTGTAGAGGACGCCAAGCCGTGAATTAGGAAAGTTCGGCACTGGGACTCTAATGATGAGAGGTCAGCTGATTCAAGAGGATCACGATCACGTTTGCGAAAGCAGCAAAGGAGGTCAATCATGCGCCTCAAGAAGGTGCGGCCTGGCCAAACTACTTTCGCTGCGTGATGGAGATGGCCAATCAAAGACTCCAGTTGCTGCCGGGTACGCCACCGACGAGCCCGCCATGAAACGATTAGCTCCTGCAACTCAACAAGTTTTTCCGTCGGGAGTCGAGCAGTCTGCTCCACAGAGTCTAATTCAATACCCAACACCACCATACGAGTGGAGGGGCCAACACACTTGTTCGGGTGAAGTGGAAGGCCCAGCGACTGGCACACCGCTAGGCAAGTGTGAAGATTGCCGGCACACTGCTCCGAGTTAGGGCCCCCCGCAGTGATGAAGTCATCGAGATAATGCATGAGATCCGAAACACTATGCACATTCAAGAGGATCCACTCCACCATGTCTGCTACTGCGCTAAAAATGTACGGGGCAGATCGAAGACCGAAGGGAAGGGCTAAATCCACGTAATACTGGCCCTGCCACTTCATCCCTAATAAGAACCGATCCTCAGGATGTATTGCAATATTACGATAAGCAGCCTCCACATCGAACTTTGCCATTTTTGCCCCCCGCCCGAACTTTGCGATCATACGAATGATTTGGTCAACTTTAATGTACTGCATGGAAAACTCGTCAGGATTTATGCCGTCATTCACGCTACAGCCACTAGGAGATGACAAGTCGACAATGAGGCGCCATTTGCCAGGTTGGCCTTTTTTAGGGATAACCCCAAAGCTGCTAACATGTAAATTCGGGAGGGGCGGGAGGGGGAAGGGGCCTGCAACCCTACCACGAGAAACCTCATGAGCCAAGTAGTCATCGATGACTGATGGATGCTGCTGAGCGGATAGTTTATTCTTTGCGGCAGACTTAAGTTTGCGGGGACGCTGAAAACCGAGTCTAAACCCGTTCCGAAGACCATCGAGAACGTACGAGACTGCAGACTGATTAGGGTGCCCGACCAGGTCCCGGGAGAACGCCGCAACACTGAGAGGGCTAACTGCCGAAACAGGGTGGAAGACAGGAGGCACTGAGGAAAAATTGAAAAAATTACAAGCAACTAAGGAGGAGCAAATAGAAACGGAACACACTTTATTTAGTAGAACCTACAGTATGCCCTAACACGACAGGGGTGATAGCAGACACGTGATAAACCATTTCACACGAGGTCTAAGGAGATTTGTCCGCAATGGCAACCTAAGGAACGGAACGAGCAACAGGTATAATAACTATAGGAACCTAGTGAACGGAATGGCTTACAAGTATAAAGATAACAACCTACAACACATAAAATTGTCAAAGAAGCAAAAATGTACCGAACAATCTTAAAGTACTTAGGCTCAAAAGTCTCGTGTACGACGTTTAGCTGCGTAGCCGGACGATGTGCTCGAGGTTACTGGTGAACTGGCCCGCCGTTTGCCATCCGCGTAGTTGGATTTTCGAGTGTCAGAGGCACAAGCCACGGCCCGATGAGCGCCAGAACAGCAGCTACAACGGTGGGCGTAGCGACAAGGGGCAAATGGAGCCGTGCAACGCCCCCTGTTCCACGACTTGCAAATGTCGACCGCTGCATTAGTAGATCCTGGGGGCTCCAAATGGTCAGGCAAATGAGCCGTGGTTGAATTACGGGTTGCTGATCCTGCCGCGTGGAAATTAAACAGCTGAACGTTCATACCGGACCAATCGGTGATTCTGGCCGCCGCGGCGTGTTCGCGAAACGCCTGATCGTACGCTAGCCAAACTCGCCCGCTGAAGTGCCGGTAGGTACGCAGGATAAGCAATTGGTATTGCATCAGATCTTTTCATCGATGAGGGAAGTGCGAAACTAAGATCAATGAGAATATCGCGAAGGCTTCCGACCAGCTCGCGATGTCTTCTATGCGGCGACGATGCTTCCTAGGTTGAGATGTCAACACCAGCCGGCCGTCCAAGATTAACTGAGGTTCTGGGTCTTTTTGAAGTAGATTCACGGCCAACAGGTCGCTGAGATTGACGTATTTTCCTGCCACAATTTGAGCCACAAGCTTTGCTGGCACCGGGAAAAACCCGGCCCAACCACGAACGGCTGCTCCAACAACGATGGGGACTGCGTGGCAAAGGGCACGGGGACATCGCGGGACGCGCTAGGCAAAAGATGAGCCGAGCTTGAAACGGCCACACCGCTCGACATCACAGGCGCCGTGAAAGTCGAAACGAATGACGGTACAACAAAACAAGAAGAAGCTGTCCTGCCTGTCGACAGTTTTTTTTTTTTTATTTTTTTTATTTTTTTTTTTTTATTTTGAACAATACATTTGTTACATCACTGCATTACAATATGATACTACATTTTTTACATCACTGCATTACAATATGATACTACATTTTTACATCACTGCATTACAATATGATACTACATTTTTTACATTACTGCATTACAATATGATACTACACGAACTACGCAAACGTAGGGTTACATTTACAAATTTACCAATATTAATTAAAGAACAACTAATTATAGAAGAACTATCCACTTTCGGCGAAAAGCAGGCAAGCATTTCTTTGCAATTTCAGTTTCTTTAATTATTTCAATTTTTTCTTGGATTCGCAGCAGGAAGTTACAGAAGTATAGTTCACCTTGGCGCCTGTTTGACGTGCAGAATATATAGTATTTTGCTATTAGAATTGAGTAGTTTAATGCCTGCCAGTATTTTGTATTGTCAAAATAGCCGTATAATATGCTACCGTGTTTTAAAGAAAGTCTTTCACCTGCTTTTTCAAACCACCACTCTTGAAACGTATTCCAGAAGGAGAGTGATTTACTGCATTGGATTAACATATGTTTTAAAGTTTGCTTCTCCCACCCACATAACGGACAAAGATCACTTTCAGAGATACCGTCACGGAAAAGGCTCGTTTGAGTAGGGAGTATGTTGTGTATAATTTTGTATTGAAACATTATGAGTTTAACTTCTTTTGTAACTATGAAAGGCATTTGGTAAACTTTATGAACATTATTTTCTAAAAAGCCGTGTCGTAAAATTTTAGTTTGAGAGGTTGGTGGTACGAAAGTGTTTTTTAAGATTGCAGAATAAATAGAACTTGTGATTAGGGGTGTGGTAGAAGTATCGTTGAGGTTGTTTTGACCATGCGGTTTTAAAGCATTTTTCCACGCGCGAGGAATGGCGTTGATAAGACCATAAAACTTCGTAAAGGGTACATCTAAATTAAACTTTGTTTTGAATTCTAAAAAACTACAGAGGTTGCCTTGTTCATTCAGTAAATCTTGCACATGAATAACATTTTTTGCAAACCATTTTCTATAAAAAACTTGCTTCTTATCAATTAAAATATTACAGTTGTTCCATATAATTTCATTTTTTATATTGGTAGTAGTACGATCAGGTAAGTTTTTGAAGTCGCGCCAATAATCGAGAATCATGCGATAAAAAATAGGGAGGCTCTCTAGCTTAAGTAATTCGGTTTTGTAGTTACATTTTGTCAGAAAAGAGAAATTTCCGAGGTGATTTACACACTGGTTAGGAATAATTTTCCAAGAAGCAGAAGATTGACTTTGAATTCTACTAATCCAAGCAATTTTCAAAGCTTTTTCCATAATTTCAAAATCGCACATTTTGAGGCCACCTTCTTTTTTTTCTGCGATGACCGTTCTTTTTTTAATTTTTGGGGGTTTGCCGTCCCAAATGAAACTGAAAATAATTTTATTTATTTGTTGTATAAAATGTTTTGGCACATTTAAAACAGAAGCGTTAAAAGTCAGTTTAGAAAGTCCTAATGTTTTTACGATATTGATTTTTCCGTACAACGTAAGTTTTCTTTTTTGCCAGGTATTTAAAGTTTTCTCTAAATCTCGAATTTTGGTTCCAAAGTTGAGTTCTTCCGCATCTGTTTGATTTTGTGAGAAAAATATTCCGAGAGATAGTATCGGTTCTTTTGGCCATTTGAAACCAAAAGGGGTGTCTTGATTGTTTTTCCATTGTCCTAGCCACATTGCTTCAGTTTTAGCAGTGTTTATTTCCAGCCCAGAGAGAGAGTTAAAATCATTTAGAAATTTAAGTAGTTCGGAAACGGATTCTTGGTCGCAGTAGTGTCGTCAGCGTATTGTGATACTTTTATTTCTTGATTATCTACTTGGATGCCTTTTATAGATCTATAGATCTTTTATAGATCTATTGCTTTTTAAGGCTCTCGCTAGAAGTTCAATCCCCAGGACAAATAAGAGACCCGATAGAGGGCAACCTTGTCGAACACCTCGCTGCAAAGAGAAGAAATTTGAAGCATGCCCATTATTTAAAACACAGCTAGAAACGTTATTGTAGAATATGTTGAACCAGTTTATAATGTCAGGTCCGAAATTAAAAGATTTAAGAGCGGCGTTAAGGTATGGCCATTCAATCGAATCAAATGCTTTTTTAAAATCAAGAAATATTGCAATGCCTTTTTTGTTTGTCTGGTTGGTATATTGTATTATGTCTTGAATAAGCCGAATGTTTTCACCAATGTAACGGCCTTTCACATAACCAGTTTGGTCAGGATTTATAATGCTAGGGAGCACTTTTTCAAGTCTTTTTGCTATAGCTTTAGTAAGAATTTTGTAGTCGACATTAAGGAGTGATATAGGCCTTAAATTTTCTAAAATAGTGGTGTCTTTAGACTTTTTTGGAATAAGCGAGATTATACCTCTCCTTTGGCTAATAGATAGCATCCCCGATTGAAAAGCAAAGTTGAAACTATCTGTCATTTCTTTACTGATTTCAGGCCAAAAAAAGCGATAGAATTCAACAGGAAAACCATCAGTACCAGGTGTTTTGTGTTTTTTGAAGTCTTTTTGTGCATTAAAGCATTCTTCTACGGTGATTAGGCCTTCACAAGAATTCATTTCTTCCTCATTTAAAGTGGTTACGTTTTCTTGGTTGAAGAAAGCTGATTCTTTGAGTTCAGATTCGGTGATTGTGACCTTTGATTTGTAAAGAGATTCATAAAAACGTTTTTCTTCTTCTAGAATTTTGAATTGATCATCAGTGTAAACATTTTCAGCTAATTTTAATCTTGTCACTGTCTTCTTGGCGTGATTTCGTTTTTCTAGGCCGTAAAAGTATTTCGTGTTACGTTCACCTTGTTCGTGCCATCTTACTTTACTTCTCAAAATCGCACCTTTCGTTTTATATGTCATTAGTTTTTTAAGACGCGATTTTTCAATTTCGAGTTCAAGTATAAAGTTTTTATTGTGTGGAAGTTTCTCAGCTTGTGCTTGTAACTTGTCTATTTTTGCTTGTATATCTTTTTCCTTGTCCCTAAATATTTTTGCCTTTCTTTTAGAGTATTTAACTGTAAAACCTCTAATTTCCATTTTTATAAGATCCCACATCAACCCTAAGTTTGTGATATTATTGTATTTTAATTTAAAATCAGAAATATTTTCTCGTAAAGCTGCAATATATTTTTCATCTTCAAGAAGTGAGGTATTAAACTTCCAAAAACCTGGACCCTTTTTCTGAGCTGAGACATCGGATTGTAGATGAATTGAAACAGCTGAATGATCACTTTCGGGTGCTACAATAATTTCACATTTTATATTTGCAAGGTTGCAAAATTCTTTTGAAATTAAAAAGTAATCTAAACGGCTTTGTGTTTTTAAGGATTTGTTTCTCCAAGTGAAACGGGATAAGTCTGGGTTTGAAGTTCGTCAAATGTCACAAAGATTATACGAATTACAAAACTTTATAATTTCTTTAATGACCAACGCTTTTTTTGTGACAGGATTTCCACCTGTTTTATCTTTAGGCGAGAGTGCACAATTGAAATCGCCACCAATTATCAGATTTTCTTGTGTAACATCTTGTAAATGGTTGTTAAGTTTCGAAAAAAAATTTACTTGTTGATTAGCGTCATTTGGCGCGTAAATATTAACGAGAACAAAAGGGATTCCGTGAATTGACATTTCTAAAATAATTAACCTTCCTTTTGTATCAGCAGTGAACTTTTCTACTTTGAAATCCAAAGAAGGGTTAATTACTTGGGCGTAGCGACCAAGTATAAAAATGCAGTTTGGTCGTCCACAAATGTGCAGTATTGCGCAACTCTGGGGACGGCGGGATTGTTCAAACCTTCACCGCGATCACACGTCCGATGCGTTTTTCGTTTTATTTGGTGGGATTCATTTAGTATTAAGTGGAAACGTGGGCAAGGATGTATAAAATAATTAGTTTATGTAACTATCTTTTCATCTTTCCAGCTCAAAATAATAAGCTTCTTTTCGATCGTTGAAAACTGATCAAAACGTTTCGTGCCTGAGCAAAATTGTTTTGGCAAATGGCGCCGACAGTTCTGCGCTTCATAGTTTTCAAACACTTACAACTTTTTTTAGTAAACTTTCAAAACGTTTAGTGAGTTGACAGTGTATTGTTAATATATGAAACTTTTAATAAACAGTGAAAATGACAACCTTAACTTTGAAGTACTTTGGTTAACTTTTGCAAATTTCTCTCGTTTGACCGCGGTGGAGTACATACCTGTTGTTTGTTGATGCGAGGCGAACGTCACAAGGTGCGAGTTGTGTTTTCTCTGTTGCATCTAACTTTCATATTCAATATGCGTAAGGAAATTACTCAAGAAGACACTGCGAAAGTATTTGACACTCGCGATTAATTCTACGATACCTTCATGACGGAAACCCGCTAAAACATGTTTAAACGAACATGAAGAAGATATATTTAGACGAATACATACATAGCGCTTATATAATAAGAAGTGAACAGTGGACAGCGAAGGAAGAAATATAAGCGTGGTAGGAATCCCAATTAATTTCACTTCTTTCGGTTGTTTGCCTTTCATTAATTTTTATTTCGTGAAGTTGAAGGAACAGAACAGCCAACTGAAACTTTGGGTGCAAAAATTCACCGCCGAGAGAAGATGTAAACAATGCACGCGGTGTCTTGCGATACGTTTCTTGCGAGTTTCGCTTCCGCTAGTGAATGTTTCTCGGGCGAAAATAACCTTAAAGCGATCACTTTTTCATTTAATTTTCTTTTCTGTGTTTCGGATACAGAGGAATAAAAACTGGATATATTTTCGTGTGTCTGATTGCGAGATGTTTTATGAAACAGCTGCGTCATGCGTTACTGGAAAGGTTTCAAATTACTTTCACGTTATGCAAATTGTAACATTTTTAGCTCAACTGAAAAAATATATTTCAAAGGGCTAAATTTGTTTCTCTCCTCCTAAATTATCACTTCTGCCGTTAACTTTGATTAAATTTATAAGTTTCATAACTTTATTATAATAACGGCGAGAATACTTCCAGCAAAACTATCAATTGGAAAAGTTGTTTTGACCTCGGGTCCGGACCAGGCAATTACATCATGGCTTCGAAAGGCCACTTTGCGGCTACATTTGCATTCACTTCAAAAGTGTCGGAAACACAGACCAGCTAGTTACAAGATTTAGCTAAAACCAATAACAACCATCGGAAACTCTGACATAGGGCCTTTTTTTCAACGGTAAGTACAAAGTAGGCATCGATTTGTATTTATCAAGACGTACTCGTCTTTTGACACAGTGGACACGCTACTTTAATAATTTGTGTCCGATCTCGCACGCTAAGTGTACTATGTCTTCTTGTTTTAGACGGTTAACGCGCTTCTTTGTTAGACTGCTCACACTATCCGAATACTCCATATCATCAAACCGTGAAATAACGTGCATGCAGATTCCCAAGACAATTATTCTCCAATATGCCTAATACAACGACGCCCAAGTATACGCTCCCACAGCGTCTTGTTAGTATCATGACACCTTTACTGTGATTTGTACCGTGACTAAAGAAAACTTTCCCACCCCATTCATTTTCCCATGCGGATGAACATGAATTAGTGCTATAACATTCCTGCAGAAAAACAAAGTCTTGTTTCTGTTTGTGCAACCATCGGAAAACCAAACGGCGTTTGAGAGATTTGTTCAAACCTCTGACGTTTAGCGACAGGCATTTTAAATTCAGAGCATTGGTTGTGTTTATTCTAGGTGTTTGTATATATACCAAGAGCAGTCAGCACAGGCGTCAAGAGTGAATAATATGAGATCGATTCCTCATGCGAGATACAGACCATAATATTTGCAGAACAACAGAAATGATTGCAACATTTAGCTTTGGTGGACAATTGAACAATGAATGACCTGAAATTACACAGATTGAAAACTAAGGCATCTGCAAAAATGACACTCACACACAACACATAACAAAAGACTACATATAACAATATACATGATACCCATACCTCTAAGACGAGTTGTATGGGCGACGCCATATATCACCGGGCGTCAAGCGTTATTTACACGCTCCGCAGAAAAAGGAAAAAAAAAATTAACCAAATGCTAATAAGTAATACCGCCTATTGTTATAAGAGAACTATTTTTGCATAATTTAAATTTAAGTTTAGATAACAAGAAAAAAGGAAAAAAAAAACAACTTAGGGAAACGGTTGATTTGCAGGAATAAATTTACCATCAATGAATAAACGATCTGGCTGCGCTTTACTGAAGAAAGCATTTAAACCCTGTTTTTTGGCTGCTTTTAACTTACTCATCTGCCCTTTCCGAATGTTGTAAAGTTCCTTAGGAATGTCTTCATAAACGGCAAAGTTAGTGCCTCTGAGCTTCCTGCGTGCTTTCTGCAAAACATCCTCGCGATCGGCGTAGCGGAGAAATCTGGCTAAGATTGGACGTGGACCATTTCTATCACCCTGTTTACCCAAGCGATGAATACGATGAAATTCGATCTTGGAACATGAATCTTTGATCTCTAATTCGTTTTCCAAGAACTTGTGGATAACTGCTTTGGTGTGTTCGCTTGTTTCTACGTTTTCATCAAGCCTGCTATTTCCAGTCGCGAAACTCTCTGGAATACCGATAAATTTTAAGTTTTCCCTTCTGCTGTAGGTTTCCAGATATAGAATTTGCTTGCGTAAGTCTTCAGATGTTGATAAGTGATTCTCTTTCATGTCATAAGCGTTTTTCTTAATGTCAACAATCTCTGCCTGTCGACAGTTGTCCCTGAGAAAAACCTCTTCCAGCGTCCAGCAAATTCGCCGCCGAAGCGTTCAGCGCCGCCGAGACGCACCCAAGATTGGAATTGGCCGAACTGCTCGCCAACGCGACCTGCGTAGGGTCGAACACGGTTGCATTCCGGGCCTTTTCTGCCGCGAACGCTGCCTGCACCGTCTGGGTAATCAATGCCACTAATTCTGGGGCGATAGCCGTATTCGAGGCCGCCGATACTGAAGCAGATGGCGACACACCGGGCGCCGAAACTACCGTCGAAGTCGTGGCCATAGATGTTACTGGACGGTCGGATTGAGCGGCCGACGAATCCTCTGTAAATATCAACGATTGTAGGCTGTTATTCGTAAGTCTTGAATTCATTTGGAAAGAAAGCCAGCCAATAAACAGCAAAGAACACAGATAAACTCGCGAAGCAACTAGAACGAACGGCCAGCAACAACAGGCAACAAGCACGAAATGGCTGACATCCACGTGAGAGCTGTAAACGACAAGACCCTGTGAAACCACCCGGCCGCCCCACTTCCTTGCGGCCAACCGCTGCCCAGCAATGTCTCGAGTTTAACTTAGCTTAAATTTCATTTAACCACATTTAATTTTTGTCTTCAGTTAATTTTAAATTATAAGTAGTGTATTTTTTTAACTGTAGTTTCTTTTTTTCAGGCAGCCACTCGTGTTATTTTGTTATCTGGGACCCCAGCTCTCTCCAGGCCCTTGGAGCTGTACACGCAGATCTGTGCCATTCGTCCAGGATTGTTCCCTACTTTTCACCAGTTTGGAATCCGATACTGTGCTGGACAGCAGGTATTATAACTACTATATTACACGCCGGGCCAGAAGGCAGCAAACTTCGGCAGCCCAGGAACAACTTTTGAATGCCTTAAGTGAGGGAGCTTAAACTTTGCAAGACGACAGACATTTTAATTCCAAACAATCGTATGTTTGTTGTTTTTTCAATTTTAACCGTTTTTGACGGGAAAATGACATCACAAGGGTAATACCAAAAATATTTTTCTCATAATGGCAAAATTAGTGAATGATTTTGAAAGAACACGTTAAGACAAATTCAAGTGTGAAAAAATTATCGAAAAACCACAATTGGTTAAAAAGTTATGGCATTTTAAAAGTTCCTATTGTTTCTAAAAATAGTAACAAAATGGCGGGAAATTCAAAATTGTGATCTCTGTATCTTTTGAACCAATTGTGGTTTTTCGATAATAAAAAAAATGCTCACTGTCCATCTGGAAAGAATGTCACAAGAATGCCTAATTTATTAATAAAAATTAATACAAAATAATCTCTATTTTGTGTTTCTTTTCAGAATCGCTTTGGCTGGGACTTTTCAGGGGCATCTAACATGCAAGAACTTCAACTGTTACTGGAGGAAAAGTTAATGATTAGGTGAACAATCAAGCAGTCAATCAATCAATTAATCATCTGCATGTAGTCAGTCAGTCAGTCAGTCAGTCAGTCAGTGGACAGTCAGTCAGTCAGTCGACATTCAGTCAGTCAGTCAACAGTCAGTAAGTCAGTGGACAGTCAGTCAGTCAGTCAACAGTCAGTCAGTCAGTCGACAGTCAGTCAGTTAGTCAGTCGACATTCAGTCAGTCAGTCAGTCGACAGTTAGTCAGTCAGTCAGTGGACAGTCAGTCAGTCAGTCAGTCGACAGTCAGTCAGTCAGGAAGTCAGTCAGTGGACAGTCAGTCAGTCAGTCAACAGTCAGTCAGTCAGTCGACAGTCAGTCAGTCAGTCGACATTTAGTTAGTTAGTCAGTCGACAGTCAGTCAGTTAGTCAGTCGACATTCAGTCAGTCAGTCAGTCGACAGTCAGTCAGTCAGTCAGTGGACAGTCAGTCAGTCAGTCGACAGTCAGTCAGTCAGAAAGTCAGTCAGTCGACAGTCAGTCAGTCAGTTGACAGTCAGTCAGTCAGTCGACAGTCAGACAGTCGGTCAGTTGACAGTCAGTCAATCAGTCGACAGTCAGTCAGTTGACAGTCAGTCAGTCAGTCGACAGTCAGTCAGTTGACAGTCAGTCAGTCAGTCAGTCAACAGTCAGTCAGTCAGTCAGTGGACAGTCAGTCAGTCGACAGTCAGTCAGTCAGAAAGTCAGTTAGTAGACAGTCAGTCAGTCAGTCGACAGTCAAGCAGTCAGTCGACAGTCAGTTAGTAGACAGTCAGTCAACAGTCAGTCAGTCAGTCAGTTGACAGTCAGTCAATCAGTCGACAGTCAGTCAGTCAGTCAGTCGACAGTCAGTCAGTCAGTCAGTTGACAGTCAGTCAGTCAGTCAGTTGACAGTCATCAGTCAGTTGACAGTCAGTCAGTCAGTCGACAGTCAGTCAGTCAGTCGACAGTCAGTCATTGACAGTCAGTCAGTCAGTCATTCATGCAGTCGGTCAGTCAGTTGCCAGTCAGTCAGTTGACAGTCAGTCAGTCAGTCAGTTGACAGTCAGTCATTCATTCATTGATTCAGTCAGTCAGTCAATCAGTCAGTCAGTCATTTATTCAGTCATTCATTCAGTCAGTCAGTCATTCATTCAGTCATTCATTCAGTCAGTCAGTCAGTCAGTCGACAGTCAGTCATCCTACTTTCTTTTTTCTAACCCTTGCCATATCTTTATTTTCCTAACTTTACAGGCGATTGAAGAAAGATGTTCTTTCACAACTGCCTTCCAAGCGACGACAAATGGTACTTTATTTGAGTTTATCATTTTCATTATAAACCAAGTTCTTTCCAATGCATTTCTAATTTTTATTCCACAGGTTCAGTTAGATCCTTCACTTATTAAGACAAAGACTTTGGAAAGAGCTGCGAAAGAAGTATCACAAGCTAAGGTATTTTTTAACGTAAAATGATTTTGAAATGCATTAGTATGATAACCTGACTTACCTTACCTCAAAGACAAGGTAACGAGTTCTATTTTTGGCAGCCTGTGTAGAATCGATAATTATTGTTTCTTTGTGTGAAAATGAGATGTTCACTACAAAAAACGTAGCACCACTGTCTAGACGATATCTCTATAATCAATGTCAGTATTCCCCTCTTGAAAGGATTGATAGTTAAAAGTCATTGTACTCTTGCATTACTATAGATATATCATTGTTGCAAGAAACATTTTATATTCAAATTAGTTATAAACAATACTTCACTGTTTTACTGTTTCACAGCAAAAAGAGCAACATGGTGCCCTACTCCATTACTTCTTTGAAACATGTGCCTGCAAGATCCCTGCAGTCAGGTGAGAATTAAATCTAAATAAATAATTATGTTTCATATTTCGATTCTAAAATATACTTTTACACTATTTACACATCCAAGTCTTTTACTTTTATACTTTTTTATGCCAGCAAGTAATTTTATGACCATGTTTTGTTATTACTGGTGAGTGGGGCAGTCAAAATTATGATATATAGCCACTTATGTGCAAAAAAATGTTTGCTTTCTGAAAAGCTAAATGTAAATACAGATTTCAAAATTTAAATAAAACATTAGTGAGTGGCAGTGGTACCATTTTTGTTAACTCGTGGATATGTGAAGCGCAAATGAACGAGTAATAGCGGACGGGAACAAATATGCAAAATTTCACTCCCTCCTTCCTTTCCATCGGCTGTAAACTGTTATTGGTAATTCAGACTGACCAGTCCATTAGGCTTCGAGCTCTGGAGGACTTCAAATGGATTTTTTAAGACTTAAGAAAATGCTTCAGCATGGTAAATGTTGTTTTTGAATGTGTGAAGTTTCCCTGCCATTTGTAAAAGTTCAAATAAAGCAAATTTTGTAACATCTTTTAGCATGACACACATATGCATTGAGAACTGGGTAACATAATGTTAAATAAATTTGTTTACTCGTCAATTCAATTCTTTGACTGCTCTGTGAAACAACAGCGCTATTTATCAACGGTCACAACAAATTTAACACATCACATCACCCAGTTCTCTCATTTCACAAAATGCAAATTTATGTCACGTTGGGACATGTTTTTGTAATTCATTGTTTTCATAACAAAGTTTGCTTTATTTGAACTGTCACAAATGACCACCGGTCGGCCATCCACTAAGAAAAAAAAGCATTCCATATTCACGAGTTGGCTCATGCCATGAGTCAACTTGTGAATATGCAGAAGTCATTGATTTTTTTTGTTTGTTTTCTGCTGCTCAATGCTCAACTGCTAAATGTACTTTATTTCATCTCAAAGCATTAAGAGCATGATATGCAGTAAACTCATGCAACATTTTGTCATACACTTGCTCATCCGCTTGTTTTATCCAACAGGGAGTACATTTTAGACCTACTTGAAAGTGGCCGCAAGTTTCTAGTTTTTGCTCACCACAAAAGCATGTTGGACGCCATTTGCAATTGTCTCACACAGAAAGTAAGTTACTCAAGTATTCCTTCAGTATGTGTTCATGAATGTATGTCTGTTATGTCATCCAAATCATGCAATCAAGTAAACCATAAAATTCATATAAACTCTACCTCTCATCTGGGCACCTCTGTAATATGGACAGTTGACTCCAACTCTGTCATGTCTATATTGAGGAAGTTCAACTACCACCCACATCAAGGGGCATTATCGACCATGTTTTTATGAACATTAATTCAAGTAATTCAGTTAAACTTTGTCCAGTCTTGAGTGACACACCCTGCAAGGCTTTCTAGTATTTAACTCCCAAGAGTGCCACAAATCAAAATTCAAGAAAAATCCAAATTTATTTTTGTAAAATATTGAAAAACATCATTATTTTATACACTATGCTACATTGCTATCTCTTCATTGTTATCTCGATCTTTAGGTTTGAAAGCAAACAGTTCCTTCGTCCTTGCGGTGATTGTCATTGATTTGCACGCGTATTTGAGTCGAGGCAAAAAAGTTACTTTTTATTTCGAATTGTACTAAACATGTTGGTCTACTAAAAACTTGTCAAATCCATCTGTGTGCATTTTTGCGGCTATAAAAGAGAAAAGTAAGGCAATACAATAATAACACGCATAAATAAGGAAGTTTCTTCCTTTACCATTCTTATGCATTTCTCCCGCAAAATTCAGGGATTGCCTTGTCACGTAGCTCTCTGGGGGTTTCTGTGATATGGTCGGCGGCATAACCGCACTGAATCATTTCAGATAGCCTGCATGGCAGGTATTCAAAGGAGAGCACGATTGGGGGCAGTTTTGTCAATATTAGTCACAGAGTGTATTACAAAGAAGTCGCTGGCAATCTTGCGTATCACATGAAACTGTCGTTTCAGATTGTCGAATTGGCTTTTTTAAAACTTGACACATTCGAACTCAATTTAAAAAAGATCTGGAAATACATTGACGACGGCATTAACAAATCAAAGGGAATCTTTCGATTTTTCCGGAACTTTATTCGCCGGTATTGATGCCAACGTGAACTTAACTGTTAACGGCGTCGACAGCGCTGGTTTTCTTCTTGTTTTGGTATCAAACGAAGCGGGAAATAAAAGGGTGGGGGGGGGGGGGGGGGTAAGAGAAAAATAAAGAAGATTTACCGAATCGTGAGAGTCCAACACATCAATTCAATTCTCAGAGGCTTGGCCCGCTAATCACTTACGCCACCGAAGAAACTGTAACATCCATTGGTAGCCGTAATCTATTTATCGTCGCCGAAAGACTTTCCAGTGAAAGAATTTGGTTGGTGTTTGTTGTTTACAAAAAGAAATCGGCCATTTCGCGTTTTATTCTATTCAAAATGGAAGCGAAAAGAAAGGGAAGAAAAAGGGAAAAGGAAAGAAAAGTGAATGTCGCTTGTTAGGATATCAGGATTTGACCATCCATTCTTCCCGACTTCATGTATTGTCGATTGCATGCGCGTCGCCATCTGATTTGTCATTGTTCTTTGAAGCATACGTTTAGTACCTTTTTCAGGTTGTTGATCGCGCTTTTTGATAACTTTACAAGTTCAAAATAGCTTAAACGTCACTTTTTTAACAATTTCAGTATTTTGCCCAAATTTGTCAGTTACGACCTACCGAAGAGGTTTCATTTGAATGGTCACACCATGGGATTTCGTCCACAGACTGAAAAGTTAGAACTGCACTACATGTCTTCACAATTGTAGGGCCGAGAGCATAACCAGCCTATGTGACTTTTTATTAATTTTTTCTTTTTTCTCGCTCAGATTTGCCCATTTTTGGCATGTGAACTACAAATTAGTTGCAAAACATTGTTCAGAATTTTTTTCTGTTGTTTTTTTTAACGTCGTTTTTGAAAAATTCCGTATGCAAAAAAAAAAAAAAAAAAAAAAAAAATCAAAGGCCCCTATTGTAACGCAATATTGCGGTAAGCTTCTGTTTTCACACTGACACGGTTCGATATTTTTTTTTTTTAATTAAACGTAAGGATTTTTGACGAACGCAAAAAAAAGTAAATCACTTTCATAATGTCCAGTTCGGAAAAAAAAGGATGCTGAGCGTGAATCAAACTCGGAGCCGTCCGAGCGCAGATCCCGGAGCCAAACCACTAGACCACCGAGGAACACATGCTCAGCACACACTAAGTTTTATTATTTAAAGGTACATACGCATCAAAACACGGATCTCGATTTAAAAATCCTTTTAGATCGATTTTAATGTTGCATTAAAGACTCGATCCAAATGCGAAACATCTTTCGGCCGGCCAGCAAGAACTCACTTCGAGCTACCAAAGTTGTATTTCAAGTGCCCGACCACGCACAGCGGACCCATTTGCCACTGTCGCAAAGCATGTCGGGAAATCCTACGACAAAACCGAAATGGAGTTCCCGCCCGAAAATTATTGCAAAATACTACAAGTCTCAAACCACTTCGGATATCGGGCAATTCGATCACGGCACGGGATGGGAAGTGGCCCACAACTGTCAACGCTGCCCCTTTTCTGATCCGAAGTGATTCCCGACTTTCCCGCCGGCTCGTCTTGCCCAACAAGGTCCGTTTTTCACCTCGAGCGCTGAATGGCACTTCAGACACAAGGAAGGACAAGAAACACGACTCGTTCCTTTGAGAGGTGCTAGAGACTTTAGGATTTCCGGAGTTAATGATGTCTTTCAATCACCGGACGGGCCTCATACACGTTGGCTTACACACACGCTACAGAGGCGATGTGTTGCCGTAGTGAGCTCACGATAGATAAGCGAGCCAGGCGTGCGTAAATAACGGTATTTTCGTTCAGGTTGTTGGCACTGGTCAGAAGTATTGCAGTAGCGTATTCTCACGGCCAAACTGCTTTGAAATGGCTTCGCAATTAAGCTCTGAATGTACAGTCAAAGCACTGGAGGGCCAGAACTCTGCTTTTTTCAGGTGAAATTAGTCAAATTCGTTAGGGTTAGTGCAAATTCGACAAGAGTTTATGATATTATTCGTTGTACGATAAAATGAGGCAAATCTGAGCAAGAAAAAATAAAAAAAGTCACATAGGCTGGTTATGCTCTCGGCCCTTCATTTGGCTCTGGGAGTGAAAGGGTTAATATGTGATTTATTGATTCAGACCAGGAACTCATAAGGGGTTATGAATTTCTGTTCAGACATTTAACAATTATTGGATGAGGTTGAGCATGATAGCGATAATTATCAAGGCCAAAGTTTGTGTTATCTGCCGAAGCCGAAGGCTGAGGCGGATAACACAAGCTGAGGCCTTGATAATTATCGCTATCATGCGAAAACCGAATCCAACAATTGTTTTATTATGCATATTCCTGAGCTGCACTTGTAAAGACAAGAGCGCGCACAAAAAAGTGATCAATGCACAGTAGTCAACTTGTAAGTAAACAACTTACGTCACTTCTGTATGCATAAAACTATTGTCTGTAGGTATGACGTCACTTCTGCATGCATAAAACTATTGTCTGTAGGTATGACGTAACAGAAACAGCAAGCAATAATTAGCTGCGTGCTTATAGCCAATCAAAATCGAGCTAGTGACCCCAATGATAATAATATACAATAATGTTAGGTCCTTTGATAACTACATCGATGCCGCTCTGGATGCCGCTGAAGCTTTAGAGTTTTCTAAGTCTTCTAAGTGAGGGTAGCTCAGTGTTATCCTTTCATTCATTTTCATAGAAGTACAGTTTTATTCGGATTGATGGCAACACACCAGCAGGAAACCGGCAGAATCTGTGCGATCAATTCCAGCAGGACAAGAACTGCTTGGTAGCCGCGCTCTCCATCACTGCTGCAAATACAGGTGTGACACTTGGTTTTTGCAAATGAAAGGTGCAGTGAGTTCTGTAATGAAATTTAATGCAAAAAATATTTCCTTTTTCACTTGTCTTTCTTGAAGGCTATGATCATCTCAGTGACACTCATTAGTTAGTTGAGTGGTTGATCTTATTCTCATAACTGTCTGTAAAGTGCCAACAAACTTGATTGATATGGTTTCAGGTTTGACTCTTACTGAGGCAAGTGCGGTCGTGTTTGCAGAGCTCTTCTGGAACCCTGGGGTAAGTTCAGCATTTTGGTGTTAACCAGTACAGTAATCACGTGCACACATGCGCAAACTGAGCGGGTGAAACGAACCAATCAGAACTCCTAGCAAATGAGTGGAGCCGTTAGTAAGCACTGGAAAAGACGCTGAGTCAAGCGACCGTGGTTTTGATCTTGTAACTATTTTTGTCTTGATTCATCAACCATTTCAAAGAGCACTGAACTTTGTTGAATTTGGTTAAACTAGTGGTCAATAAAATTTGGTATCTCCTGAGATGATAAAGTAAATTAGCCACTGTGAAGAGTTTTTGAATTTCTATACGTTGCCCATTGTTGGGTATTTCTTTGTGTTGTAGAAACTGTTTGTTCATTAGCTTTTCTGTTGTGGTGTGGGTATTGTTCATTAGCTTTTCTGTTGTGGTGTGGGTATTGTTCATTAACGTTTCTGTTGTGGTGTAGGTATTGTTCATTAGCTTCTCTGTTGTGGTGTGGGTATTGTTCATTAGCTTTTCTGTTGTGGTGTGAGTGTTGTTCATTAACTTTTCTGTTGTGGTGTGGGTGTTGTTCATTAGCTTTTCTTTTGTGGGTGGGTGTTATTCATTAGCGTTTCTGTTGTGGTGTGGGTGTTGTTCATTAGCTTTTCTGTTGTGGTGTGGGTTTTGTTTACTTGTCTTTTGAATCTTTTGTTTTACGTCATTTAGTGATTGGAACATCCTCAACGCCACGAAACTGCTAAATTTTTTTTCAACTGTACCAGAACTTAGTGTTTCACTTCCAGACCGACTTAGTACAACAGTATCTTTTACCTGTGATCAGGCATATTTTTGGGAAGGTTTGATATAGAATACAGCTTCGTTAGAAACTAACCGCTTCATCCATTATATTGTTTAACAGCTATAAATCTCTTCAACCCAAACCGGTTGAAATTTTAACCAAAGCCGGTTTAGGCTGAGGCAGTTGATCCTAATAGAACACGACCTTTGTTATTTGATCAGGCCCTTGTACAGGCTGAGGATCGGGTGTACAGGATCGGACAGAAGAACGCAGTCAACATTCATTATCTTGTGGCTAAAAAGACTGCAGATGATTATCTGTGGTAAGAAGGAACAATTAAATGTTACTTAATAGAGCAGTTTTCAATTGAGTATCGAAAGTAATTACACAATTGCTTTGGTTTTGCATTGCTACGCTTTGTGATTGGCTAAAAAATCTCGCGCCACTTTCTCGACCAATCAGAAGTAAAACCAAAACCAATCGTAACTTGCTCGCACGCGTTTTCCCGCGCTTGGCGCCGCCGACATGTAATTGCTTCGAGCTCTGATTGGTTCATTGGATTGTTTACGACTGCTGTGATTGGTCAGAGTAATTACTTTGGTTTTGGTTTTACGACACTCAATTGAAAACTGCTCGAGAAAGTGGCGCGAGATTTTTTAGCCAATCACAAAGCGTAGCAATGCAAACCAAAGCAATTGTGTAATTACTTTTGACACTCAATTGAAAACTGCTCTATATCAAACACGAGGAAGAGTGTTTCATCGGGATATCCAAACACCGAGAAGTGGGTTGAAAACACGAGGCGCAGCCAGTTTTTAACCGACTTGGAGTTGTTTGGATATGAGCATTTGATACAGCTTCTCAAACCATCAATAATATTTTGGAGAAATTCAAGGCAAAAGTTGACCAAATGTGTTATGGTAATTAGTTACGGTGATTGCAAACCTCCTTCAAGGTGGTGATTTCCTTTGTATTCGTGGATTACAAATGAGTTTGGAAAGTACAGGGTGTTTCAAAAGTTCGTGGACATTTAAAAAGTCTATACATCACCCATATTTTTTAGTTTTCTGTCCATTTTCTTACAGGCATTAACAAATCTTATTGTTCATTGATTTTCAGAACAATTCTATGAGTCGAATAAAAATAATCGTCGAAATAAATATTTTCCAGCCAAAAGGTGCAAATCTGTGTCGTGTGCGTTTCTGTACTTCCCCGCCATTTTTTCTGTTTTCAGTAGCAACTAGATGTTCATTGTTTTGATATCATTTGCAAGTATGAGCCCTAAAAAAATCCCAAAAAGCAGTCTATTTAAGAGCACAGGCAGCAATTTTACGATCATCTGGAGTTTCTGTGCGAGAAACGGCTAAAATGTTGCAAAAGAGCAAGAGCTGGGTAGCGAAGTGGTCAAGTTCTCAAGATTTTTCCGACAAGCCAAGAAGTGTTGGGGTCGACCAACAGTCCTAGACAGAACCGCTAAGAAAATTATAGAAAAAGCAAAGTATAAAAGAGGCAGTTCCACCAGAAAAATCAGCAAACAACTGAAGAACAAAGATCTGCCTCGATCTGGTTGGAGGGTGGACTGATAGCGGGTAAACATTGGCAAGCTTTCGTGTTTTGCTCAGATTTCATTTAAATTTTGACAACTGCATTTTGGGCGGGAGTCAAAGTTTACATTGCGCAGAGTGGCTATTTTATTTTACTAACATAGATATGTAATATTGCCGCACCTGCATGGGTCAGGTGTAAACCGGACAAGTTTCATGGATCGAAGTTAACGCATGTTTTCCTCCACAAGGAATAATGATTTGCTCATTAATTTGCAGTAGAAGGCAGAACCAAAAAATTAAAGTGCTTGTGAGCTCCTGTATATACGAAAAACTAAAAATTGAGCTTTGAACTCCTTATTTCATCCACCGTATTTTTCACTGAGCCATTTATCGTGGTTTTCGAAGTAGCCTTTTTTCCCTTTAGAAAGACACCCTTGGTGCTACTTTGAACTCTTGAGAGGTGTCCAATAACAATATGCCCTGAAAATGAAAACAGTACCCACTGAAAAAAAAACATTTGTGGTTCATCGTCAGACAAGTTAGAACTCTTGATTTATTATCACCTTGAAGTTTTTAAGGTTAAATAACTGCTGTTAAAAAAGACATCATTTCCGTGTAAGGTATCTTCAACTAAAAAAATACGTATCATTTTCTTACATAAAATTAATTTGATCTGAACCATTTACTTTATATTTTTAGGCCATTGATTCAAAACAAACTGGAAGTTCTAGGCAAAGCAGGGCTTTCTGAAGATGTGCTAGAAGCGGACTGCACATTCTTCAAGGTACACACTCTAGTGCAATATCCCCTTGTTAACTACTGATTCTTTTTTTTCTATTCAACTGTTGGCTTGACCATTGAGTCAGTGATACGCTGTTTAAAAAGTTGACAATCTCGCGATAACAGAGACTTTTTTAAAGTGGTTTCAGCACATTCAGAGCTTGGCTCTGTTTCTGATAGTGTTTTTATTGGCATATCTTATAGTAACACTGAAGGCTTTAACTTTAGGCTTGATGAAAAAGTTCTGCTCATTAGCTAGACTGATAGTTAAATTTTGAAAAAACAAACAAACAATGTTTTGCTTGACAGCCGGATTGGAATATTTGTCTTAGTCCCCGAAGTTTAGTCTTGCTTGTTCCTCTTCTTTTTTTTTCAGGATCCAAAGCAACAAACGTTGTTTTCATTTGTCGAATCCTTTGTGGAGGATTATGCGGACACGAAGACCACAACACTATTCGAAAGTGTGGCTCCTACTTCTTCTAATAATAATCAAAACTTGGAAACCAAAAAATTGAAAGACGTCAAATCTGAAAGCGGGAGTGGCACAAGAAAACGGACAAAACTTGAATCCGACGCTTTGGAGAAAGAAAGTCAATTTTCCAGAGCATTGAAGGACAATTTTGATTGGTTTGATGGTATAGAAGATGAAGATCTCATTTCGGATGATCTTCTAGAGGATTTCTTCAGTTGCAATAATGAACCTGGACCATCTGCTAAGAGATATCGCCGGTGAATTGTGTGGTGTTTGGTATTGTTGCGTGCATTTCTTGTTCAAATTGTTGTGATTTCCGTAGGAGGCCTGCTGTCTGGAGCCAGGCCTACTGAAAAATCCACTTGAGTAGAAGTGTTAATTGTACAAAGATTTCTTAGTAATTAGTGGAGTTTTTCTTTTTGCCTAAACTGATTATGATAAACATAGAAGAAGTAAAATATATCAAGACCGAAAAAGAAAGTACTAAAATTACTTTCACGTCAAAAGCTGTTCGTTTTTTTTTTTTTTATAAATAAAAATATATTTTCAGAAAATTAGTAAGATGAAATAATTTTATAAGAACCAATTGTCTTTGTGTGCGGATGTCACAAGCCTAGATTCTAGACTCCCTTTTCCCCTATTTGGATCGAAGCATGGACATCAATTTTGTTTGCCGAAAACCTGTACCAACAGTATATCGCATGTTAGTCTCTCTTATGGTTTCTCTCTTGTCCACCGAAAAAGATGATAAATCTTGAATCATATGTGTTTTTTCACGTGGGATGCTACGCTGTGCTGCTTCTCGCGCGCGGCTGCGAGACTTTGGCGATGACCGGCTTGTGACTGCTCAGTCGTGGACAGTTCACACCAGTTGGTCTTGTAAATAGGACAATCACATGACTTTTGGAGGGCATATAGTTTATTTGTGGCCCGAGTAGCATCATTTGCGCCCGAGCGAAGCGAGGGTGCAAATGATGCTACGAGGAACACAAATAAACTATATGCCCGACAAAAGTCATGTGATTATCATTATTATCGTACAAATTCATTTATTATCGTACAAATTCATTTAATAAGAAAAAAAATGTTCAAAAAAACATCAGAAACAGGGCCGTAAATGCGTTTGCAGCCCGTCAAAATCAATATCGCCCGCCACTCACGCGTGTTTTGTCGAAGGCAGTTTCTTATTTGGCCGCGAATATTGATAATAATGGTTGTTATCTCCAGTTGTCATGGCTGAAAATCAGTCCATTTGAGATTTGCCCTGAGGTTGGCTTTGTATCTCAGAGTGTCCTTAGTTACGGTTACTATGTACTAGGTCTCCACAGATCGCATGGGGTATCGTTGAAATTCTTGATGTAAACATGATGTAAAAATGTATACTGGCTTGTAAAAGAACATCACGAGGATCATTGCAAAAGAGAAATTTGTTTTTATAAATAAATAAGATCTAAATTATTATTCGACGTGGAAATATGACAGGTTTTTACACTCTTCTGGACCGCGCGCCAGGAAAAACAGTTCTAAAAACTCAGTTTTAGGAGAAGATTACTGTCGTATAATAAACAATTTATTCAGCGAAAAGTTGTGTAATACGGCTGGGCATTTTTACTGGTCAGTTTTTATTTTTTCGAGTCTTCGTAAAACTTTAAGCTGAATAACCTTTATTCATTTATGTATTCCGGGGAAGTAGAAATTAAGAACACTGTGGGTGGGTGGGTGTTTGACCTTCGCGTTACAAGCCAGTATCTCTACTTTATCCACACCACACCTTGCCTAAAAACAATAAAAACAATTATTTAAAGACGACTTGTTTGTTACGGACCATTATCGGGAGATGTATATTCCCTTTGTTGGCGCAATATAGCTCTTTTCTGTCTGTGGTTAAAACCACAGACAGAAGCCCTTGTTTTACTTATTTGTTGGCTTGCTGTGATGACTTCGAAGCACATAGAAAAGAAAAAAACGACTTCCTGTCAACGCCGCTCAATACCCTTTCGTAAAGGTCGATGCCATTTTTAACTGTGTGCGGGTTCAAATTTTTGCGACTTGTCACGAATCACCAATCTTTCTCGGCCTTGTGTCTTTCAGTGAAACGATATTCAATGTCCACGTTTACCTTCGACGACAAATTATTCAGATGATTCACCAGCCTTGATAAACAAGCAGACTGGTCTGTGCTACACCAATGAAAACGTAGATATTTTTTAAACAACTTTCTTACCGTTTTTAAAGACCTAGTAATATGCCGTGATTGATGATAAACTTCCTGTGTGGTATTGTTCTTAAAATAAATCCTGTATTTTTTTTTATAAATTACACAATCAACTAATTTCCTGTCTACTTCTGATGTATTTTACTGTCTTTTGGACATGTTTAAAATAATGTCTGTAAATCTTTAGACATTTGTTGTCACCTGATCTGTATTTTTTACCGGTAATCTTGTGATTAGCTGTTGTTAAGTAATTAGCTGATTCTGATACGTTAAACCAGGACATTCCACGCCGAAGAGTGCACGAGTGTCGCAAACGCCAGCGGCTTCTAGGGTGCGTGGGGAAAGTTTTCAAATCAGCCTCTCTGGATCCCTATTTTTTGCATTACTCAGTCTGAAACGATCTTCTCAAGTTATCTTTTTAATATCAATGAACAATTTATAGGTCTCTATAGCTATTTTCGACTGAGTGAAATTATACCGCACCTTGCATACTGACCTAATAATCAGACATTGCGTGCGGCGCTCTCTAACTAAAACCATCACAACCAATATGAAGTATAGTATTTTTAGATCTTTATATTGGGTTTCAGCAATAGAAGAACGATTGATTCTTAATTGGGTGTTTTATCACGGACCCATCACAGACTATAGAAAAGGATAAAGGCATGCATGAACAAACTACTATCAAGGAGACCAGGATAAAGAGCGAAACTGAGGTACATAACGACTTCACTATGAAAACTTTGAGTTACCCTCTTTTATAGCCATAAAAAGAAACAGCCATAATTAAATAATTTATTAAATAGTAAATTTACGAAGCTATAGTTGGTCAGGAATAAATGATAATTCCATTCCATTACATTTTAAAAAATAAGCCAGGTAGTACATACATGGTATTGGAGCGACAGAGGTTATACTTGATGGAAAGCTCTAAATTGAATACAGTGCTCCAGATTTTCATAAATAGTTTCGCTTTTTCTGCTAACTCACTAAGGACATTTTTATAATATTTTGTGTGAAATATAAGATACAAAGGCAGTTTTCTGAGCGACCCCCTCCCAAAAGTGAATAATCTCTCAAGCGCTGTATTTTAGATCTCACGTAAGCTACCGTTTGTGCGGTTTTAATTCTTTAATTGTTGAGGGTTTTTTTTAACTTTTTGCTTCACATTTTACATGTAATATCCTTTTCAAGTGATCATGCATCGTCTGAAAACACACAACGTTAGTTTAAACTGATAACTTTGACCTGCCTTCAAAAATTTTTTTACGGAATTTTTTTACTTCACTGATAAAATTCAGGCGAAGTTAGTTTAATTGCCCTGTCTTGTGCTGACTCATACCTCCCGGCGTATCCCTGAAAGGCGATCTTTATAGCGACAGAAACGTAAACGCAAAACACAAAATTGTTACACAAATAACTATTATTATTCAGACAATTATATTCTGGATCACGGAAGCGTAAAAACGTATGCTATGGAGGTGTTTAATTCTTAGTTGAGTTTATTTTCGAAAATCCTCGGCTATCCCCGGCGAAAACATTACGATCTCAGGTGAGCTACGTACAGTTGTAGACAGAAGTATCGAGAAGTAGTTGGAAAGGTTGTAAAAATGAATAGCATAAGCGCTGATTTACATCGATTCCTTTGTGACCTTTGTTAACGTCAAATAATGATCATTTGTTAATCTACAGAGTCGCCCCCACTGCCCCTTTCCAATGTTGGGATCTCAACCAATAATTCTTTTTATTAACAATCCACTCTTCTTTTGTGTTAGGAAACAACAACACTTGCAAATTCCTGTGTGAAAGTTAGTGCTGAACAATCATACTCGGACACTTTTAAAGCATAAAAACTAGTAGGAATTGGAAATTAGGGGAGTGCGTTCGACAGGGTGGGGTGAGGCGAGGGCCAACATTAGAGCCTTGGAGGGGTGGGCGAGGGAAAGGAGCGAGAGTTTGCAACAATGTCCCTTTCCCCTTCCTCCTCTCCGAGGGGGGAGAAAGGAGGAGCGAGGGCGAGAGAAAAAAAGACTAGTAACAGTCTTTAGTTTTTATATTGAGGGTTTTAGAGATAGTTTTTGAACGACAAAAAAACAAGGCCAAGTACACTCACAAACGCTTACTTAGGGCGATACCGTTTTCAAAACTCCAAGTATATTTGCATTTGTATAAGATTTAAAAAACTAGCCAGCATATTGTTTTGCACTTTGTGCTTGTATTACCCTGGGTGCCAGAGGGTTTCTTTTAGTGAGTTTGAGCGGCGAAGCCGCGACAACGGGGCGCACCGTTTATGCCGAGCGTCTCGCGAGCTTCTTCTAACCGTTTATGCGGTTAATTTCACTCATGATATTCAGAGAACGGACCTCTGGATCCAGGGTGAGCTTGTATTAGCACATTTAAAAAGAAATGGCATTATTTCCGCATAATTTATAATTAAGGAAAAAGGGAGCAGTGTCAGTGGCATAAAATGCTACCTTTATGGGCACAATCTGCCATAACCTCAACAAGCCCAACAACTCAATCATTGGTTGCCATGGTAACGAGACAATACTGCCAAATTAGACTTCTCCGAGAAAGCCTAAGCTATGTGTATGTGTATATTAGCTTATATTATGCGTAGTATCGCGAAAAAAAACTCTCGAAAGACAGCAATAAGATCGTGTATGACCAATAACTATATGGAGCCACTTTAAACAGAGTCATAGTCCGATTGTTTGTCGGGTAACCCCCGTCCCGGGATTTCCAGCGATTGTCAGCCGTGTTAGCTTTCTGGCAATCTGGAACCGTTGTTCAAACGAAATGGAGATATTTCATCACGTTCTACGTGCATGTTGGCAGTCTTGTCCCGGGGTTTCTAAGTCCGATGTCCGCCGGCATTGTTTGGCAAGATAGTTGGCGGTTTATCAGAATCAACACGCACAGTAATTAAAATTGTTTCAAAACATCATGTGCGGTTTTTGTTTATAAATACACCTTTATTTGGCACGAAAACAAATAAGAAGCGAACATAAATAGCGTGCACTATTATAGAAACCATTTTTAAAACATCCTGTGAGCTAGGTATGAAAACTGAAGTTTCCGCGAGGGACGAATCCATCGTAGAGATTGTCAGATTTATAAGGCGAGGTAGGTTGAACTTCTGGTAGTGTTTACTTACGTACACTGATGGTTTATAGGACGCACAAAGGTATTAACTTAATAATTTTAAGCATAAAAAGTGTTATCTGATTTCTAAGAGAATAGTACATTTATAAAGCATTTTGAGAAGTCGGATGGAGACGCAGGTGCACTCGCTAGTGTCAGTAAAGTTGCGACTGGCCATTTCACCACCGGACGAATGTGGCTGATTAATTTAAAAGCATTTACCTCGGATTCAGTCATTTTATTTTCAGAAGCTTTTCGTACGTCTATAGATTGATTTCTCTCTAACTTAATTTTCTACTTTCTTTACCAGTAGCTAGGATTTCTATTTGACTATGAAAATTTACATAATATACTGGCTGGGCTGTTAGCGTTAAAGAGTGGCTTTAATGAAATATTACTAGTATTTACATTATACTAGCTAAGCTGTTAACGTTAAAAAGTGGTTTAAATGATATATTGGTAGTATTTGATAGGTCTTATCTGCAGTCTTGCACTAACGAACAAATCCCTTTATACAACATTTTGCATATAAAACTGCGTCATTTGCTTTTTTTAGCCCGGGCTGCCGGCACGAAAGGCACCGGCCTGGACGACTTTCAGCACGCTATTACTGTTTGAAGCGAGCTAAATTTAACATCAACGTTTTTGGCTGGGTGTTGTTTTGAAAATAGCGGCAAAGCATAGAATGCTTTAAATAAGACTTTTCCCAACATTTTTGTTCATTTGTTTTACGTGCTTATAGAATTACTACATAGTCTTGTGTTCCTCTTTATGTCATCTAGAAAGCAAAAAGGTACGGTGGCACAAAAATGTCATGGCAATTTCAACTTCGCTCACGGTAATTTCAATTTACTCACGGCAATTTCAATCTGCTCACGGCAATTTCAAGTTGCTCACGGCAATTTCAACTTCGCTCACGGCAATTTCACTTGCTCACGGAAATTTCAACTTCAAGTACTAGTGTAAAATAGGGTTGGCAGGTGTGCACGACTCTTACCTCGTGTCTTTAATGCCATTTGCTCCTTCTGAGTGTTTTGAACGGGTATTCTGCATTTTGCCGTTTGTTAAGGAGGATTTTACTTTAGACTGAGTTTTAAAACCTTTCAAAATTAGCGTGCAACGGACTCGGTTGTGGTTTCCGGTGGTGTTGCGCTTGTAGATTTTCACCTCATTTTAGCGTCCTTTTTTTGCCTGGCGGTTGGTGTGTTGTTTTCGCCATTGATATTGGCATGTAGATTTTTATGTAGGAAAGGTTTGAAATTCTCTAACTTTTCTCTCTGAAATACCGGACATGACAAGATCTGAAATGATCTGTTGGCCGTGAATGTCTTTTCTGCTATTAATGTCACGCTGGGCCCAGCTATTTTAGTTTTGTCTTACCCTGGGTGCCAGAGGTTTTTAGTTTTTAGTGAAAACGGCGAGTTTGAGCGGCGAAGCCGCGACCACGAGGCGCAACGCGTCGAGAAAAAAAATCTCGCGAGCTTCTTCTAACCGTTTATGCGGTTAATTTCACTCATGATATTCAGAGAACGGACCTCTGGATCCAGGGTGGTTTTGTCTTCGCAGAATTTTAATTTTCAGGATCCAAGCTTTATAGCAAAAAGAGTTATACCTTAATAAGCTATTCAATTTGCAGAGAGTTGAAGTTTGTCTCAGTCAAGGCTGTGATTTTAGCTTCCATTCGCTACGCTTTATAGCTGCGTGGAGCTCGCTGCCAGTTCAGTATACTGAAACCTCCATTGGCAATTTAGACAGTCTGGACTGCTTTAGCCTGCGAATACAGCCGCCTCTCATCGCTCCCGGCCGCTAAAGGCGGCTGTATTCGCAGGCTAGGACTGCTTCGTTTATGCCACTATTTCATTCAGGCAAGACCATGGTTCTCCTCTCGAACCTCATCAGTTGCCGGGTTTGTATTTGCTAGTTGCTACCTTTCAGTCGCAACGCATATTTTTGTTGAGAAGGGTTAAACCATTCTGCTCGGCATAGTTTTCAAACATGTATTTATACCCTTGGTGTGGATCGATTTTCCTCGTTTTCTGTGAACTTCTCAATAGAAATTTCGATCCTCTCCGCTTGAAGCTAAGCGTGTGTTTCTTTGCTGTGAGCAAATTGAAATTGCCATGAACAAATTGAAATTGCCGTGAGCAAATTGAAGTTGCCGTGAGCGAAGTTGAAATTGAGCTAAATTGCCGTGAACAAATTGAAATAGCGTGAGCAAATTGAAATTGCCGTAAGCGAAGTTGAAATTGCCGTGAGCAAATTGAAATTGCCGTGAGCGAAGTTCAAATTGGCGTGAGCAAATTGAAATTGCCGTGTGCAAAGTTGAAATTGCCGTGAGCAAATTGAAATTGGGCCACCGTAGAAAGGCCAATTATAGGCGAGTAGGTTTGCTCTGATGCAACTGAAGTGTTTTGCCGGCCCAGTAAGCCGGATAGCCCGGTAAATGCGATTGCATGAAAAAATCTCAGCCCAGTTAGCTTCTCATGTAATCGTGACGTTGATGACTGGCGGGCCAATATTTGCAATCCGCCAGTCAAAGTGAACAAAATATGTTTCGTATAACCGGAGAGATAGAGCGTGCAAAATTGAAAGATGAATATCCGTTATATTAATTTGTCAGTGCTTTGATTTTTTTCATGCCAAGACGAAAAACTCTCGCTCAGTCGTTTTGAATTTTGCACCTTGAGAAGTATGAGATCGTCCAATGGAGATCGATTCCCACCTACCCGACCTGTTGAAGTACTTGTTGCTATTTGTTTTTAAAAGAATACAACATCGACAGGTACATTGAATATTTTAACAACAAGCCCCTCTACTGATGTCGAGGTATCCAAATCTGAAAATACAAACATTGTACAAGAAATTTAAGGATTTATTTAAAAAAATCCATTTTTTTGTGGACTACGTTAGCTCCCTGGTTATACCACCCTGAGTCGAATTAGGAGCCAAAAAGGTTTTTTTCTTGCGACCAGATTTTTGTTTCTGTTAAAATGTAATTTTGTTGTGTCCGCTGGCTTATACCACACTTTACATTATATGCCCAATGTTTGTTTTCTGTTAGGAAAATCGTTCATGCGACCGGGGGGAAGGTATCATTCTTTAATCGCGTATAAAACTGACCTTAAAACTGGGGGGTTTCTTTTTCTATCCAGTGTTAATTTGTATCACAAATTATGTCTTTGTTATGTCTTTGCAAAATCATATAGTAAACAAAACAAACGGCTAGTAAAGCTGGAAATGGAACAACGCATAAATGAAAAGCCCTGGACGGCATGCGATGCAGTATTTAATTCACCACAGCCATACCTTTCTCATGCGAGGACTCAAAACATCGATAGCTTGACTGAGACGTTTTTAATAGAAGTATGTAAAATGGTTTCGTCATCCATGGAACAGACCCACACCTAAGGAGTTATTGTTAAAGAATTACTGCCAAAAGAGAGTTCGATCCACTGCCCTCCGGCCGTACTGATAACAAGGGGAAACCCGAAGGGACCACCGGAAACCCGCAATAAATTATCACATCTAAACCACTATATGTAAGACACTATATATTTAGTATATGCTTACACATTTGAGAAAATTTTAATCCTTAGAATTAGCCAAATTGTCCGTCTGGTATTAGTATAGGTAATCATACGGTTTCGAGTTCAATTTGGGATTAATTTGCACGAGTGAGTTTTTCTCTTAGCCAATCAGAATTGAGTACTTTTTTCATATATATTATTAACGAGGTTATCCAGACTAAAACAATCTTATACAAAGTTAGGAAAAACTGTCCGTTGTCCGTATTAACGGGGGCCGGCAAATTTAGAGAAAACGTATGGGCTTTCAGGGTGTCCGTATTAATCGGGTGCCCGTGAAGCAATACTGCGGTTTCGTTGAAAATAATGTAACAGGGGCTTTTGGGGAATTTAGCTCCATGGCTGAGCAAGAGTTGCCCTGCTACCCTCCGGGATCTTTTATACCAAGTGGACCAACAAATCATCAAGGAACATGGTGTTTAATGGTGTTCTTGACTCACTTGCTTACAGGCAGAACTCAGTTACTCAGTAAACGGACAATTGTCATAAACGAGTTGTAGCCAATAGTATTTCGACAACGCAGTTTGACTTACGTAAGCTTAACAAACAGAGGAAATTCTAATGATATTACTTTTCACACCCTTAGAACCTCTTAGAGCCTAGAGCTCATTTGTTATTCGAAGGCTTTGTTTTAAGAGCAGGTGAATAACACCTATACAACTAGCTTACGATTATGGAAGATTATGCTGTTTCAAATTTAACTGAAATCTACCTTTTTACCGAAAAATCAGTTCCGTAACAATAACAAGTGGGAGAACATTCACATGACACCGGCACATGTCAAAGTAGATAAGTGGCTACCGAGATCTCAATTTACCTAGACTTTGTCTGATCCACTGATCCATCACAAAATGAGCATAATCGTTTAATTTTCCAAACCTGGCATCATTAGCAGCCTGACCAGTTTCCTATTCACATCGTATGGTCTAGGATTTGAACACGGGCCTGATTTGTTTGATAATCCAACAAGTGGACAGAGAGGAGGACTTGAACAACGTTACCCGACTAATACCAGTCCCCTCCTCTTCCTCGAGTATTTTTTTGTATTCAAGAGAAGCGGTTAACTGTTTTGGCACGGTTATTTGTTCGGCTGAGCTGGTAGCTATTTGATTTGGCTTATTGATTATTTCTACAGCAAATTACGAATAAGTCCATAAGTTTGTACACATCGCAATACACAAACACGTAATATAATACAGGATATCCGCATTAAAATAGTAAATAGACGTCAATGGGTTAAAGCCATTGACGTCTATTTACTATTTTAATGCGGAAATCCTGTAGTACGTGTTTGTGTAGAGTCACTTGAAGATATCAAGGTCAGGATAAACAAAGCCAGAGTAGCTTTCAACACGCTGAGGAAAGTGTGGTCCTCCCCCTTCATCTCACGGAAAACCAAATTTAGAATTTTCAATACCAATGTGAAAGCAATCCTCCTCTATGGCTCAGAAACTTGGAGAACAACTAAGCAAATGACCCAGAAATTACAGTCCTTCGTCAACAAGTGCCTTACGCGAATTTTAAAAATCAGTTGGACAGATAGGGTAACGAACGAGAGGCTGTGGGAGTTAGCAGGCGAGGAACCAATCGTAACTCAGATCTCAAGGAGAAAGTGGAGATGGATAGGTCACACCTTAAGAAAACCGGCTAACAACATCACCCGGCAGGTGCTACGTTGGAACCCCCAGGGCAAGAGAAAGAGGGGTCGCCCCAGGAACTCTTGGAGAAGGGATGTAGAGTCCCAAATGAGAAACTGGGGCCACACTTGGAACACCTTAGACAGGATTGCCCAGGACAGAAGCCGATGGAGAACGGAAGTGGTCAATGGCCTATGCTCCACCTGGAGCTAAGGGCAATCCATCCACTGTAAGAGGGAAAAATGCATTTAAATGTCCTGTATTCTACGTATACCATGACGTATTTCAAGGTTTAGACAGCCACTAAAGTTTTCGAGTCACGGCTGCAAGTGATCGGTCAGTGCACAGGGAACCCAAACGCTTTATTAGCTATAACAATCATTTAAGAAAATATTGTTATTTACCTGTTTTCTTGTGTCTCTTTGAGTCATTTTGGAAGCGATTTGAATCAAAGCGAGGACGGTTGACCTTGCACGTTTCAAATATTATCTTGTCTGTCGTAAATACGACGCGCCTATTACGTCTCAAGTTTCCATTATTATTAACTCGAGCTCCCATTATTATTAACTATTAACTCTCCTCGGGGGAGAATCTCGGGTTTCAATTTAACGGCCACGAGAAGAGAGAGAGAACTCTTTCTCTTTTGAGAGAAGAGCTCTCTTTCTCTCTTTCTGGAGAGTTAATAGTTAATAATAATGGGAACTTGAGTTAATAATAATGGAAACTTGAGACGTGGACAAGGCTCCGGTACAGGTCCTGCAGTCAATGACAATGTAAACCACGTAACCACCTACTGTAAGGATGTTTTTCGCATCCCGCTATTACGGGCACTGAATCCCGGTCCCGAGGGTGGCCGTAATAGCGTAATTCACTGTAAAGTGAATTGTAATGTGGTTAAGTGCCATTTGAACTGTATCTGACGGTCTGTGGATATGAAATCCAACCTTTTCGCCACTATACTTTCCTGGGAAAGTTTTGTACGGGGATGCTCCGCCCCGAGGTCCAAACCCTTACCATTTTTGTACCATTTTTGACAGAAAAGGTACCCCTTTCATATACCTTTCATTGAAAATGGTACCCCTTTCATAAACCTTTCATTGAAAATAGTACCCCTTTCATATAGCCTTTACGTGCGTCTGTTTGATATAGTTTGAAAGGCTGTTTATATAATACTTAAATGGCAGTTTTCACCTTTTTATGCTTCAACTCATGTTTTCGCTAAATCTCGACCCTTTCATATACCTCCAGCCTAAAAAAGGTACCCCTTTCGGGTGGAGCATCCCCGCGTACCGCCGCATCCCCGCGTACCCCCCCCCCCCCCCCGGGCTTGGGATGTTCCTTTGCTTCAGGCCGCCTTTGACCCTGACAGGGTTGAGCAAGGTATTTAGCCTGCAAGCACTGAGACGTTTCCTATTTCCGGCTTCCTTCATTGTAGGTTAAGGTATTTAGTAAACGTTCAGTGACGCCGGGACAGACTAGTTAATTGCTATATATTTTGACGAAACTGGCGGTATTCATTATCATATAACTGATTGAAAAGTAGACTACGAGCAGTCCTTCTTTCCCAGCTTAGTCCGTCGAGCGAGAAACGAAAAAACATTGGCGAGCGGAAAATGGCTCCGCGAAAACTGCGCCCATTTCGCACCCAGTTTTCGCGGGGCCATTTTCCGCTCACCAATCATTTTCGTTTCTCGCTCGACGGACTAAGCTGGGAAAGAAGGACTGCTCGTAGTCTAATTGAAAATTTGAAAACGAGCTTTTCTTCATGGCGGCTGTACGCAGGCAATAACGACTAGTACTCGGTCCAATCACTGATTTATATCATGTATATTGGGTCTATTTAAGTCAACCTTAAAATCATTGGGTCAAACCATTTTTCACTTTAATGTCAACAGTTCTACCAATTGTCCGTGGGAGGAATTCTTTTTTCGACAACATGAAAGCTACTGAGCTGACCCTTCCTGTGGTGTTGAGGAGAAAATCCATTTTTCATTTTTTTCTTTTATTTCCATCAAAGTTTCAAAGTTACTGTGAGACTTCCTTCTTTTCACTTCAGCCGTTTTCTTCCATATGCAGTGTGCCAGCTTTAATGAAGTAAAATGCGATATACTTATTATTACCACAGTGGCTATATGCCCAGCAGCCGGGCATAGTCTTCACAAAATAGACTAAGGCCCCGTCCACACTAATGCGTTTTCGTTTGAAAACGCATACTTTTTTATGCGTTTTTACCGATCGTCCACACTAAAACGATCAAAACGGAGAATGAAATCTATGAAAACGGAGGTTTTCGAAAACGCTTTTCAAAGTGGAGACTTTTGACAACGCAGGTCTATCGTTTTAGTATGGACGGCGAAACCGGAACTTTTCAAAAACGCTTACGTCACAACTAGTAAGGCATAGTATTGCTGACGCTATTGGAGCAATGCGTATTGAACAGAAAATCCTAGTGTGGACGCAAATCTTTTTATCCATTTTCGAGGAACCAAAAACGGAGGTTTTCAAAAACGCATTAGTGTGGACGGGGCCTAAATGCCCGGCAGTCAGAAAAATAAAAAAAGAAATTAAATCAAAAATCAAATCAATTTATTTAAGTGTCAAAATATTTTTTTTGTATTTTAATAACTTTTTATTTCATTCCATTTCATTAAAGTTCGATTACAATTAACACACACTCATACAAGTTCGATTACAATTAACACACACACACACACACACACACAATACACACATTACATTCACAAAGACAGTACCGATATAAAGTAATCCATTTAACAATATCAGCAATTGCATGTCAAGTGCCGACCAGTGGACATTCATGATCAGTTTTTGTTGTTACAATATTTACGCCATTTCCGTAAGTGAATGGACATTTTGTTTCGCGATTTGGCAATGATAGTTTCTATTTGATAAACCTTATTAAATCTTGCCAGGAAAACTCTAAGACCAGGGTTTGTTTTGGTGCGTCTACAATTATAGATATACTGTTTACCAAGCAATAAAATATGATTCAAGAAGAGCTTGTCTTCACATTCCTGTATACCAAATAATATATCCTTATCTGAAAGGTTGTTTACTACTACACCCAGATCGCCACACCATTTAATAACTTCAGCCCAAAATTTCACGGTTTTTTGGCAAGATACAAAAATATGTTCGGTTGATTCATTCGCCATATCACACAAAGAACATAAAGGTGACGAAACTATACCAATTTTATAAAAAAAGGGAATTGTGGCCAGAAATCTGTTTAACAGTTTATATTGAAACTCGCGCGATTTTGTATCGAGAGCCACCTGGTAAGGTAAGCTATAAATTTCTTTCCAGTTTAAACTTTCATTTTCAAATTGTTCAATATATTTCTTTTGAGCGGTAGGTTGGACGATGACCCTGTCCCGCATTTCTTTGTAAATACTTTTCGAATCAGCATTGCTTAGTAAAACATTTTTTTCCAGACAAGGACAACTGCATCTGCTCATTTAGATTGAAAGGAACAGGAGAAGTAAATACACTCCTCTTTAACGCATAACGCCATTCATATGGGAAAGCATCAATTACTGAAATAAGCTGAAATGCATCCAAAGGCGATACATTTAAGTCTAGCATTCTCTTCGTTATGATTACATTGTTTTTAGAAATAAGATCCCCAAGCCTTATAATTCGTTTGTCTATAAGTCCTTTGTTATAAACAGATTTACCACCAATAGAAATAAATCTATTATTCCATAAGACAATTTTTGAAATATCCACCGCGTCGACAATGCCTGGACTAACTTTATTGGCTATCGAACATTTCGAGAAATCGTGTAAAAATTCTTCATAAAAGGATGGAAGCTTAATGGGCAGCATTTTTACGTCAAAGTTGCAACAGAGGATAAATTTACCACCACCCGGCTTGAGGTAATGGAGAAGAATAGTTTTCCAATTACTTTGATCATCACTCACAAGCTTTTTGCAGCAAAGTATTCTCTGAGTTTTAATAATGGTCTCAAATCTTTTGAATCCAACAAATCTCCAGGTAATGATGGATTAACTGCGGAATTTTATAAGTGTTTTTGGAATACTGTTGGGGAACTACTAGTAGCTAGCCTCAATGATTCCTATGACTTCGGTGAATTATCAAATACACAAAAGCAAGCCATCATAACATTATTAGAGAAAAAAGATAAGGATAAAAGAGATATTTCTAACTGGAGACCAATTTCTCTGATTAATGTTGATATTAAAATAGGATCAAAGGCGATCGCTAAAAGACTCGAATCTGTCCTTCCTAGTATTATACATTTCAACCAATGTGCCTATGTTAAAAGTAGGACTATTTTTGATGCGGTTAGAACAATAGAAGACATCTTAGAGTATACTGAGAGATACAAAATCAACGGAAGATTGATTGCCATAGATTTTAAAAAGGCATTTGATTCAGTGAGTAGAGAATTTCTATTCCGCACTCTAGCGGCCGTTCGCTTCGGCCCTTCATTTATTCGATGGATTCATACCTTTTATAATAATATTTCTAGTTGTGTTTTAAATTATGACTTCGCAACTGCACATTTTGATATCCAGCGTGGTGTTAGGCAGGGAGATCCTCTTTCTCCGTATCTCTTTATTATTGTGTTAGAGACTTTGGCTTCAACGATACGGTCCAACAATAACATTCGGGGTATCATGGTTGAAGATGAAGAAATCAAATTAGGGCTGTTCGCTGATGATTTGACTGCTTTTTTGAAGAATGGTAAATCTCTCATAAAGTTCCTCGAACTTGTGTTGCATTTCGGTGAATGTTCTGGCCTCGAAATAAATCAGTGTCAAAGTATTTAGTACGCGAGTACTAAATACTTAATTTTCACGGAAAGCCTCATATAAACCTATATTTATTTGTATTTGATCCCTGTTTGCAAATGCCAAGCGGTTCAAAAAAAATTATTTTGTTTTAGTGTAGTTAACGAATTTTTCGAGCTTGTGCATACTATAAAATCGTTATGTTCTCAACACTGTGGCCAGACTCACGTGCAATCTTTACCCTGCCGAAAATTAATGGCTATAACTGACCATGATAGCTTTGAATCACTTGCCACCTCGATACAAGGATTGAAGACTCTCTCTGACCTTCTCTCAGAATTCTTAGAATATCAGCGTTAGATTTCCACTGTTGCGTTTTTGGCTACGCACGTTAACGTGCGTAAATTAAAAATAAGAACGTAGGTAAAAATGAGATTTTACGCGCGTAAACACGCGCGTTGATTTTAGTTGTCTAATTTCCACTGCAACGTTTTTTTACGGGCGTAAACGCACGTTTTACGTACGTGTTGATCGCAAGCGTCTACGGAAAAGTTGAACAGGTTTCAACTTTTACGCGATCATCTTGCGTTTACGCAAGATTCAACCAATTATATGTCCGGATTTTATCATGTGATAGCTCGGCCATGTGCATGGGCGCCATGTTAAAGTTACAGAGCACCTTCAGATCGACCATTTTACAGTGAAATTTTTTTGGGGGTGTCAAAATAAAGTTTACAGAATGAACTTTCATCCAAAAAAAATTATCGAAAAATAGTGAAAATTGACGGAGAAATGACGGTATAACGTTTTGAACGGAGTTTGTTTATGAAGCGATATATTTTTCTAAGCGCTGTTTTCTCAAAGTTATTTTTCGCTTGTAGGGGACACTTTAAAGAGCTACAACTCAAAGGAAATTTGTTCGATTTTCCTCAAATTTGGACAGAAGCTAGGCGAACATATAGTCAACAAAACTATATCGGCGAATTTCTTATTTCCGAAAACCTTTTCGTCAAGAGCCATTTCCGTGCGATCACTCCAATTTTTTTCTCCCTTTTTCGAAAATATTCTGCCACTGTTCACTGCAATTGAATATGGGAAATCGCCGACAAGTTTTTTTAGCGCTTCGTGTCCGGAAACTCGAGAACAAATCAAATTAGCAAAATACAATAATCGCTTTGAGTTATAGCGTTTTAAAGCTGATTCGGACGTTCGAATTTAGACGTCGTAAAAAATTCGACAATTCATTTTATTACCAAATGGTTTCCATATTTAGATAGCCAGCTCTATAAGCTTTAATTTGATATCTGGGTTTAGGTATATTAAGCGTAATCTTAAGACGCTAGAGCTGTTATACTGGAGACACCCCCGAAGGTATACGGTTACCTTAAAAAAGATGGGGAAGTATTCAGACGTAGAATCCTTGTTGATAGACAAAGTCAGAAAATAACCTTCCCTTTGGAAAACTTCGGATCCAAACTATAAAAATCGTACGGTTAAAGAAAACGCGTGGACAGCAGTGGCTGCGGAAGTCAATAACGAAAGTGGTAAAACGTACTCAGGTTGTTGCACATGTATAATATACATATCTAATCAGATGCACCGCCACATTCCTTCACAATGGCACGCACTATCACTTGCACTGTACACACTTAAATAGGTTAGTTTCTTGCATAATAAATCACTTGATCAATTGCACAGAGATGTGTAACATGGTGGCAGCGAATAAGTGAACCGTTTTAAGCCGCTTTAACGCCTGAAGATTGGGACATCATGGCTTCTCCCAACTCTCCGTTTCCGAATCTTAAAACTACAGGCGACGACAAGCACGATATGGAGGTTTACGTCGAAGATTTAGTAGATTACTGCGTTATGCGGAACTGGTTCGACCCAGCGAAGGAAACTGAGGACCAGAAATCGATTAAACCGGACAAAGCGATGGCTTGTCTTCGAGCATCGCGGTCCCCAGCGGCAAGAGCAATATACAAGTACAGTCTGGGGTTGAGCGAAGCGGATCAACAGAAACCTCATCTAGTTGTGGCTGCGTTGAAAGAATTTTATGGCGCCAGTATCGGGGTTTCTGGCGAACGACAGAAATTTCTTGGCCTCATTCAAGAGGTATCATTAACATTGCTGATGATATCTGCATATTTGGGCGTGGTGACACCAAAGAAGAAGCGGATATTGACCATGACCGAAATCTGATCGCTCTGTTGGACAAATGCAGGGACCATGATCTACGACTTTCCGCGAAGAAGCTCCAATTCAAGGCCAGCTCGGTCCCCTTCATGGGACACAAACTCACTGACAAGGGTGTGGAACCTGATCCGTCTAAAGTGGCGGCCAGTAAAGAAATGCCAAGACCAACAGACAAAGCTGCTGTTCAACGTTTTCTGGGCATGTGTCAGTACCTCAGCAAATTTTGCCCTAACCTGTCTGAAACTGCCCTGCCCCTCAGGGGTTTAACCAAGCAAGACGCAGTGTTTGTATGGTCTAACACGCATGAAAACTCGTTCAACGCAGCAAAGGAGCTCATCGCCTCAGCAACCGTCCTGCGATACTATGATCCGTCTTCTCCTGTAACGCTCCAAGTTGACGCATCAGAGAACGCCATTGGAGGAGTACTCTTGCAGGACAACCAACCAGTGTGCTTTACTTCGCACACTCTTAACGCCACGGAAAGAAACTATGCCCAAATCGAGAAGGAATGTCTCGCAATAGTCACCTGCATGAACAAGTGGCATCAATATCTCTACGGCAAGAGCAACATTACAGTCCAATCAACCTTTGGAGGCGATTTTCATGAAGCCTCTGAGCCGGGCCCCACGCAGGTTACAAAGGATGATGTTGAAGCTCCAACAGTACCAATTCACAGTGAGCTATAAGAAAGGAAAAGAACTATACGTAGCAGACACCCTGTCGCGCGCTGCCGTAAACGACCCCACTTCAATCGACACTCAGCAAGCCGATGTGTTTCGCCTTGAGCTAGCAGAGGTGGATCTCAAACCAGATCAGGTTACAGCTGACACGCTACAACGCATAAGAAGCGAGACCAGCAAGGACCCCGCCCTGGCAGCTTTGTACGAAACAGTAATGAATGGTTGGCCTGATGAGAGGAAAGAAGTTCCTGAGCCACTTAAGTTGTATTGGAGCTACAGAGACGAAATTTCAGCATACGACGGTGTCCTGTTCAAATCACACCAAGTAATCGTGCCTACTTCGTTGAGACCCGAGATGCTAAAAAAGATCCACAAGGCACACCAGGGCCCTGATAGTAGTATACGACGGGCCCGCGAATCTCTCTTCTGACCTGGGATGCAAGCTGCAATTCGAGAAACGTGCTTAGCCTGTGGAACTTGTGCTCAGTATCTGGCTGAACGGCCAGTCGAACCCATGCTCTCGCATGATGTACCAACACGGCCCTGGTCGAAGATAAGCGTGGACCTGTTCCAGCTCGATGGAACGCACTATCTTGTGATGGTAGATCATTACAGCGACTATTTCGAACTGGACTCTCTAAGGAGTACCACAGCCAGCGCCGTCATACAAGCCATGAAACGAAATTTTGCCCGTCATGGCATCCCAGATGAGTGCATTAGCGACAATGGGCCGCAATTTGATAGCCACGAGTATTCGCGATTTGCCCGGGATTACGGTTTTAACCTTGTCAAGTCATCTCCATATCACAGCCGTGGTAATGGTAAAGCGGAATCCGCTGTAAAAATTGCCAAGAATATCTTGAAAAAATCTCGTCATGAAGACCCGTATCTTGCCCTACTGGCCTATAGAAACACTTTTCAGCAAGGACACGTGTATTCACCTGCTCAGAGACTGATGTCCTGAAGGTTACGTGACCTCATTCCTGTGGCTGCAAGTCAACTTCGACCGCAAACAGCCTCGCCAAGCTTGGTGGTACAGAATAGTGTAGGAAGGAGACAGCGATCGAAAATACAGTATGACAAGAAGGCATCAACGCTACAGAGGGAGTTCTCACCAGGAGAGAGAGTATTTGTGAAACCTAACCCCAAGAACATGCACAAACCATGGATTCACGGCGAAGTAATTGGAAACCCTGCTCCAAGGGCTTGCCTGGTAAACACCCCGTTGGGGCCGATTCGTCGAAAACCACAGTCAGATCAGGAAGGCCCGCACGGAGCCTGCGCACCGCTACTATCAGACGGAGCCAGTCGACTTGGAAACTGCATTTTTACCTGGGGCAGGCGACATGCCAGCGGAACAAAACCAACAGTCGGACCAACCAATCGCAGAAGAAAACCAACAGTCGGACCAACCAGTCGAAGAGCAAAACCAAACAGGCGGATCAAGCAAAACCGGGGTATACCGGATCCAGGACCCACACAATCGAGTGTCATACAACCGCGGAGATCGACAAGGCGTAGAAACATGCCTTCTAGGTTTAAGGACTATGTTATGAACATTGTGCACTCTCTTAGACCAGTTTAATGAACATTGACATTGACCGAAATTTGATCGAACATTGACACTGACCAAACATCTCGCCATTACTTTATTTTGCTGTTGTTAGTTTTGTTTGTCTGTCAAAAGGGGAAGGGTGTTGCACATGTATAATATACGTATCTAATCAGATGCACCGCCACATTCCTTCACAATGGCACGCACTATATATCACTTGCACTGTACACACTTAAATAGGTTAGTTTCTTGCATAATAAATCACTTGATCAATTGCACAGAGATGTGTAACAAGGTAAGCTTATCAGCTTACGAACAAGAGGACAAATAAGTTTGGTCGATGGCACTTTGTAGTTCTTATAAACAAAGGTAGACTGGTTGTATTTTTGATAAATAATAGTTCGTTTGTTAGATCTCGCTTACAGTAAGGAAGGAAAATATGTTGGACGAATGCTGCTGAATGCCTCGACGGTCGTTATTGGCCTTTAACATTGCATGTAAACAATCCTCTAGTTTCAACGAGAAGGGCTATGTCACCCCCAGGGGTGAGGAGAGGGGGGGGGGGGGGGGGGGGGGGGGGGGAATATTACGGATTCAAGCGACGGGTGTGATCCGGGGTAAGATGATTTTTGAAAGTGAATTTACTTGTTTATTATTATATTTTTTTTTAATCTGGGGTCTCCTTACTGGGATGTCAACTTTGGCATTTATCTTGAGTTTTCATAGAACTGGCTGAAATATCATGATAATGGCTAAAACCTGTAGTAAGAAAAAAATGAATCAATGATCTGTTTAAAAGCCAGGTGAGTGCAAAAGTCATATCCTAGGAAACCTTATATTCTCTTGCATCTCAGTAGGGTATAAAGGTTTTCCAGATTTTCTTTTCTTGGAATTGGGGTAACAATATTTACTCTGTTTTGGTGATTCACATTTCATTATATGCAATTAATGATCCTCTTTCGAGGCAGGCTGGTTGATGTGTACGATAATTTAGGACAACAACGAATAGGTGATGGGTAAAATCAGGGTGGCAGGGAAGTGTCGCTAGGGAACCCCCCGGGGACCAGGAGAGGAGTGCCCTCCTGGGGGGAGGGCAGATCAGGTGGTACCGGGGGTAGCCACCCTGGACGTGGTCCGGATCTGTCTCCAGTGGGGTGAGGCCCATATCCCTAGTCACGGGGAACTAGGGAACCAGGAGAGGGGTGCCCTCCTGGGGGGAGTACAGATCAGGTGGGACCGTGGGTACCCACCCTGGAATGGATATTTCTCCGGATCTGTCTCCAAGGGCTAAGCCTTACTGTGGGGTAAAGTGCAGCCAAGGGTTGCACTTCCCTGCCGCCATATTTATTAATAAACAATTCTACGACGAAAAAACAATCCAGTTGATAAACTTTAAATCACAAAGGTTTCAGTCATGGAGGGTGGGGGGGGGGGGGAATTGTTATGATGCTCGGTGCGAAGCGATGGAAGAATGAACTGGGTGGAACACGCGCTATTACATTATAGGTAAGAGCACGAGGGCAACATAAGACAGAACTGACTGGGACCTTTGTTTGATAACATCTTACTGAGATTGGCTTACTTTGGACTTTGCTTTGAAACTTAAAGACATTGTAAATAAGGCGACTATATCAATGTCAGGCTTGACCTAGACCTTAAGAAAATACAGAAAGCAGGGCTTGGACTTTGGCCTTGCAAGGGTACAGAGAAGTACAGAAGTTGTAGTACCCTTTAAAAATAGCATAACAATAGGCCATGCACTTAACAAGTGGACTAGGGAAAGAAATGTTACACGCCGACAGTGAGTGACTATTACGATTGTCTCAGGTCTCATTAACATCAGTTTATCAAATAATAAACTTGAACTTAAACTGATGATAATCACAGCAAGCCTGACACAAAGTATAACTATTTTCAATCTCTGACCTACCTTTGTGGGATTTTTTTTGTGTGTGAATATTTGTGAGGTGAGAATCTACTGCTATTCATTTCAATGTGATCATAAAAATGAGGCAAGGTGATGGAGGCCTAATAGACTGGGTAATATATCAAAATATTTCACTTTCATTATACATAAGTGTGGTTCTAGAGCATAATTTTTATAAACAGTTACATTTTTTTTAAATTTAAAGTTGATAAATGTAATGTTAAGCTGCCTTTCTTGAATTCCCCGCAACCAAACAACTGACAACCAGAAATGCGGTGCGGGATAAGCAGACACAAGTCTTCATCCCATTTAATTATTGGAACAATTACATGAATTCAGTACTTTAAAAACACAAAAACCGTATCACACCAGAAAATAAGGTCTGCTGAGAGTCACCAGTGGCCAAGTAGCGCAGTGTCACAGCTAGACGCTCACCAGCACTTATAAGCTCGCTATATATATAATGATTTCTTCGTCAGAATCGGGCTCACGAGGGAAAGAAGGTGGTCGAACCGTTCCGGTGTCATTCTAAAGCACTTGTAAAAGGACTCAGGATCATTTTCTTTCATCTCTTGTACAATCGTATGATACTCGCCAAAAAATAACCGAGTTTGAAAAATTTCACGTATCCAATAATCTTTTTGATATTTTTGCCTTCTCTTCCTTCTTTGTCGCAGGTAGAGGAGAAGAAGCAAACGCTTGTTGACTGCCGCTGCCATTTTGTTTTCTTGGCTGTGCGGTCAAGTTAAAAATTTCCCGCCCTATTTCTCTTAAACTCAGGCCCCAAGGAGCTTGAAGCGTAAAATCGCACGTAAACGCACATAAAAAGCCAACGCACCGATTTTACGCGACAGTGGAAACTGTTTACGCACGTTTTTTTTACGCACGTTTTACGTACGTAAAAATTTACGTGACAGTGGAAAATCCACCTTTAAGTTAATTTGAAACCGTGCCTGTGATTTTTTTTCCAAGTATCGAGAACATCATAGCGATTCTATTTTTTGCACAAACTCGGAAAACTCATCAACTACAAAACCAAAATAATTTTTTTGAACTGCTTGGCATTTCCAAACAGAGATCGAATACTCTTAGGAGATTTAAATGAGGCTTTCCGTAAAAATTCTGTGAGAATTTTAAGACCGTATTATGTGTACTATGTGATTGGCAGCATCGAGTGAACTCACCGTTGAGTCTCGGCAGGCATATGCAAATAAGATCGCATCTTACCTGCAGGTAACCATGGAATATTTATTCAGGAATTATTAATTTTCCTTAAATGAAAATTTAACTTTACATAAGGACTTAAATAATTTTCAAATGATTTTCTTGATTTCCTGAAGGCGCATCAAAACATTCTGCTGCAACCGTGGCATAATTTGGCAGAGAAATCGGCTCGCGCACCATCCGAGTTGTTGGACACAGGGACAGCTAAATAAATTGCCGCAACAGGTTGCTTTCAAAATTATCGTTTTATTAGCGTCCTTTCACAAACCAATTTTATTACAATTTTCTGGATTCTAGCAACCGAACAGCATTTCAACCGAAAAATTCGCTGCCTCTGACTAAGGTATATTGAAGTGATGCACGAACGCGGTGTTTTAACTAATCTGGGCTTAAAATAATTTTCAGTTTTCGTGCCAATTGATGTAATGTCTTTATTTTTTCAGGACAAAAGCGACTGGACACGAAATCACCTGAGTAAACTTTAATTTGAAATCTAAAGAAACAGTGGCGGTCACGGTCACTTGCGAAACTTTGGAGACAGCCGACGAGTCGGCGTTACGTGTAACTTGAGTACTGTGTGTGGGCAACCAAAAGAGCGTCGTCAACTCGTATAGAGCTGGTTTCCGGCTGATAACTCTCAAAGGATTTATGGCTTCCTCGCCTTGCCAACTTTTTGCGAATACGTGAAGATTTCTGGCTTATGAACCGGAAGATCGTATGGTCGGAAGCCGGTGTATGGACACAACAAACTTCCCAACAGGACGGATGTGTTAAGGATGTTTGTATAAATATTTGGAGTGTTACACTTTAGACGTTTCGTCCATCATTTTTATCAGTTTCTATTCTCATAGAATTAAGACAAGTAGCCCATCTTGAGCTGTTTTATATAGTATGGCAATCTGTAACCTTCGATTCGGAAGATTATTTGTTTTTATGCCGTTTTTAGCGGCGCTGTGCTCGGCCACGGGCGAACAGGATCAACACGATTATAGCAAATCGTCTCCAGGCGTCCACCATGCTTATAACAACAGAACAGTGGTTTTAAACCGTGCAAGCGAACATTACTTAGCAATGATATTTCAAGATTACTCTGACAATTCGACTGGAAGAATCTCCGCTCCACGGTTTAAGGATTTATTACAGGATTTGAGCCTCGGAGAGGTTGTCTCGGAAAAATCAATACAGAAACGCTCCAAGGACTCCAAAGAACACGATCACCGGCACACTACGAGCTACAACAGACCACCGAGCAAACTTGCTCGTGAATTTGCGGGACAACAGAGAAGGCAGAATCGCCGCAGCGTAGACAAATTTAAAGATGGACCGAAATCACGTCATTTTGTGTCGCACGGAAATCCCGTGAGTTCACGGGACAGGGAGCGACGGGACGAACACAGTGATTCGCATAACGTGAATGAACAGGTCAGTTAAAAGCAATGTAATTCTTATTCACGTTCTACGACTCCTAGTTAAAAACATAAGCTTTATGATTTGACTTCTTGAAGAATTCTGATCAATTACAGAACTTGAAGTCTGCTATTTCCTTTAGGAATATGGCAAAGAGACTTTTACACGCACCCTCCGGCGGTAATATTACATTGGCATAATATGCAACTAAATTCTTCTATATAACGAAATTTTTTATGCGAGCAGTTTCGTCTGTATATAAACACATTATTCATAACGAAATTTAAGCGACAAAACACTCGCATATCGTTTCGTTATGTATTTAAGCACTTTATACATAACGAAATTTAAGCGACAAAACATTCGCATATCGTTTCGTTATGTAAAGTTTAAAAGCACTTTATACATAACGACAAAACACTCGCATATCGTTAATTGCATAATTTGCGAATATATATATTCCCCTCTCCCCCGCCTAAAACTAACTCTATTTATTAATTAATTTATTTATTTTCATCAATAACACTACTTATAACATGTGCAATACCATGACTACAAAAAAACGTTATTACAAAAAGCAAAAAAGGGAGTGACATACGTTACTGACAACATAGTTATCATTTCTAAGTTCGGCTAGCAACATATAGCTGACCCCGGGACCCCGGCCCGGTGTTTTCCACCAAACCGGTCATGACGAACTTCAAGGGTGAACAGAAAATGATACATAAACATAGTCAGTCGCTTCATTATGTAAAGGGAATTTTTAAGCATTGTAATCCATGTTTTATTTAAGCCTTTCATTCATTGTCGGCCAAAGAAAAATCCGTAATCTTATCACTTTTTTTTCTGGTCAAATATCAACCATCCGTTGGTTTTCTCTCGCGGTACCTACGGATGAGGCCCTGCCGGGGGACTGTCGGAAATTGAACCAACATTTGTCTCTTGTCGCGATTTCATTTTACGTGCTGTCGCTACTTTTTGGGTCATGTCGCCTGTCGGAATTTACCCTGGCAGGGCCTCACTGATGTTAGTCTTAAATCATGTGTGGCTCATATCTGCCCAGCCGGGTCCATTAAAGAGTTTACTGCTTAGACAAGAAGTTATTTGCGCAACAGAAGACAGAACAACAAAAACAACTTTTGGAAAATTCGAATCCAGCGTGGTTTGATCAGAGGATATTTTAAGGAGAAATGGTTCTCACATGACAAACAGAATAGAAATACTGAGCTTCGTAACAACTCAAAAAAGCGTGGGTGATTTGAACAGCCAGGTCGATCAGCTGTAACACGCTTGGTACATTAAATAAAATGAATGGGAGCTTCGTGGGGGAGCTTGCAGTGGTATATCCACAGAGTGTTCTTCATCTACTATTTATAGATCGAATTGGAATGTGGGAGTATTGGGAGTTTATTATTTATCTGAAAATCGCCTCTAATGTTTTCCTTTTTCAGAAACTTGAAAGAGGCAATTTACAAAATGAGAAATATGATTTTACGTTTGCAAAAATATATTTTTGTGAGTGCAATAATTAATATTATAAGCGTTGTATCTCCAGCTTTTGACATGATGATAAAGATGGACCCACGTAAAAATACGGACTGTTTTGCAGTCTACACTTCAACTTATTTACCGACTATCAAATTACCTATTCAAGATTGAAAGATATTTTGGCCGACATTCAATAATACTTAGTCACGGTTATTCAACTGAAAAGACGTGAAAAGCACTTCTAGTGTTTTTACACCACGAGAAATCTAATTTTATGCTTGGAAAAGATTTTTGTGTAATTATTCATATTAGCATTGTATTCCAGCTCCGCCATTATAATAAATACTATTCCTATATTTTTTAATATCATCAATTCCAATCTTCTACCACCGGGTGATAAATTATTTATAACCACTTAATTAAATTCGAAGTTTGCCGTTCTTTAGTCTTCATTTGCTGGTGTTTGGGTAGCAAGTGACTTCTTTATTGAAACTCTTCAGCACGCAGTTCAATGACAACAGGTAATTTTAGAGTGATTTTACTTCATCTGTGAAACACTATCTAACAATTAGTGTGTGATAGTCCAAATTAAACAAAAGGAAACAATGGAATTATAGTCTAATAGTGCGTAGTATTCGACTAACTATTTCACAGATGAAGTAAAATCACTCTATGTCAATGCTTCGATATTGAGTTTTGTTTTGTCATACGGTATAAAGATTCAATAATTTTTGCTTGAACTTCACTGACAATCAGAAATTACAGTCTAAGGCTATGTCTACACTATACCGGATAGCTCTTGCGCCGGCACGAAAACCATACCGGATAGGCCTTTCGTTCACACATGAAACGCTAGTTTCGGAACGATTTTTGTTCCAAAGCGTCGCTGCGACGCGGTGCTCGTGAAAGTGAATCGTCAAATATCGGATAGATTCTCGTGCCAATCTCTGGGGCAGTGTGAACAGGCAATCGAACAGAACCGTAGCGGAAGTCAACAACTATGAGCGAGGATTGAAACCCACTGAAAAAGAAGTAAATATCCAGTTCTGGGTCGTTTCTGTTCACACCAGGCCGGAGTATTTTTCATGTCGACATGATAAGCTATCCGGTATAGTGTAGACATAGCCTAAGGCTATGTCTACACTATACCGGATAGTTCTTGCGCCGGCACGAAAACCATACCGGATAGGCCTTTCGTTCACCCACTGAAAAGAAGTAAATATCCAGTTCTGGCCGGAGTATTTTTCATGTCGACATGATAAGCTATCCGGTATAGTGCAAACATAGCCTGAGCAAAAAAAGCGTGTGCTCTGCTGGGCCGAGAACATTTAAGTAAATTTTTGCTTCGGTCATCCCGCTTTTATTATACTAAGAGAAAAGATACGTAAAATTAACAGCAGCTTTTAGTTTGCTTATTTATGTTTTCAAGTTTACAATATATGAGTGTTTTATTCATTCCCAGGGCAGCTTACTGCAGCATTGTATATTATGACCTACATGCTCACAGTAACCAAGTTCTTTGTTGTGATGTTTTTGGTTCTGTGCTTTGTTGTCCTGTCTTTGGATCTCTAAATTTACAGATGCCTGATTTAGTGAAGTGTAGAAAAGACGGTGATGATGATTACAATAACTTTATTTGAGTCTTAATTCGTATAGCCGGGCACAGGCGCTCTACTAATGGGAGAAACTATCTTTTAAGTAATCAGAAAGTAAAAATGTCCGGCATTTGCTATGGTTTCTCAATTTGTAGTCTTTTTCCAGTTCCGATTCCGTGCATTGCATTCAATTCAAGTGGACTGACTGCAAATCACAGTAGGTGCTAATATATATATATATATATATATAAGTTTCAGTTAAATGTTCACCGGCGAAGCAAGATATCGGCAAGATATCGGCAAGATATCGGCAAGATATCGGCAAGATATCGGCAAGATATCGTAACCACCAGATGTCATTCAGGCACGTTAAGAGGAGAAACGAGACCGAGCTCAGCAAACACCTGTGGAAGCTGAAGGATGACAACAAAGAATTCACAGTCACGTGGAAGATCGTCGCAAAAGCAAAGCCATACACGAACCTTATTAAACGTTGTAACCTTTGTAACACTGAAAAGTTTTTTCTGATCACTAAGCCGCACATGGCAACGCTAAACATGCGCAATGAGCTAATTTCAACATGTAGGCACCGGCGGAAGTTCATTCTAAGGTACAGTTCAACGTAGCGCATATCCAATTTCGTAAATTTAGCGCGAGCACTTAGAGTGACTTAGGTTTTGAAAGCGCGCGCGCTGTCCATATCAACCGTTTTCATCACGCGAGCATATTGTTTTAACCGTTATATTATTTCAATCATTCAAACCGTTTCCATCACGTGCTTATTTAAACCGCTTTCATCACGCAATAATACTGTTGATGTAGACTTAACGGTTCAGTGTAAAATGGAGTTTAACTGAGGAGTGGGTCACCTCTATCGGTGGCCTACGAAACAGTTCTGTATTAAACGTCCATCCACTCAAGATCTGAGTAGTTCACCTACTAGTATATATATATATATATATATATATATATATATATATATATATATATATATATATATATATATATATATATATATACACCCGTTTGCAAAAAAAAAAATACATTATTAAAAATAGAAATATATATATATAGCTATTGTGTTCGCATCACAAATGTGGTGACAGGCGGTAGATACCTTTTCACAGTAACTACAATACCCTTTGCCAAGTGTTCATTACAGCAGGCGTTCGTTAATCTGCACCATTGTTCACGGAAAACATTATTGAATAATTTTACAGATTAAATTATTCAATGCCTGAATATAAACAAATGAGCCACAGACAATTTATTAGCTCAAGCCTTTGCTTCTTTTGAGGCATTGCAGATGGCAACGATCTTCGTTGGAGACTGTGAAGCAAAAAAGTAGTGGAAAATAGACATATCACAACAGTTTAAAAAGCATAGAACAAAGATGATATATTTGTTCTCTTTTTCAGAACATATTGGGGGTTTATTGTAGCCTTTACCGCTTTATTGGCAATTTTTCATGTTTCTTTTTAACCAAGATTAAAGGATTTGTACATAACATTCAGGTTGTTGTACTGCCGCCTTGATATAATGAGTTTAAAAAATTATATATATCAAAAGCCACCAATTTAGCGGCAATTTCTTCGAACAGAGGAAATATTTTTTACATAAAAGGTCGCTAAATTTGCCAACATTGATTCCCCCTTTTTTAATTGCAATCAAAGGATTTGTAAAATAACGGTAAGGGTCGTGAACGACCCCAAAAATAAGCGTACACTTAAGACGTTTGATGTAGATTTCCCACGATGGGGTCCGTCGACGAAATGATTAAGTTACTTATTGACACCTACTCTCAATAGGTGCTGAAAAAGAGAACAAATATATCATCTTTGTACTATGCTTTTTAAACTGTTGTGATATTTGTATCCAAGGACGTCTATTTTCCACTGCTTTTTTGCTGAATAGTCTCCAACGAAGATCGTTGCTATCCGCAATGTCTCAAAAAAAGCATAGGCTCTAGTCAATAAATTGTCTGCGGCTCATTTGTTTATATTCAGGCATTGAATAATTTAATCTGTAAAATTATTCAATAAAGTTTTCCGTGAACAATGGTGCAGATTAACGGACGCCTGCTGTAATGAACACTTGGCAAAGGGTATTGTAGTTACTGTGAAAAGGTATCTACCGCCTGTCATCACATTTGTGATGCGAACACAGTAGCTATATATATATTTCTATTTTTTAAAAAATGTCATTTTTTATATATATATATATACACCCGTTTGCAAAACAAAAATGACATTTTTAAAAAATAGATATATATAGATACCTTTTCACAATAACTGAAATACCCTTTGGCAAATGTTCATTACAGCCGGTGTCCGTTAATCTGCACCATTGTTCACGGAAAACATTATTGAATAATTTTACAGATTAAATTATTCAATGCCTGAATATAAACAAATGAGCCACAAACAATTTATTAACTCGAGCCTTTGCTTCTTTTGAGGCATTGCGGATAGCAACGAACTTCGTTGGAGACTGTGAAGCAAAAAAGTAGTGGAAAATAGACGTCCTTGGATACAAATATCACAACAGTTTAAAAAGCATAGGACAAAGATGATATATTTGTTCTCTTTTAAAGAACATATTGAGGGCTTATTGTAGCCCTTACCGCTTTATTGGCGATTTTTCATGTTTCTTTTTAACCAAGATTAAAGGATTTGTACATAACATTCAGGTTGTTGTACTGCCGCCTTGATATAATGAATTTAATATATATATATATATATATATATATATATATATATATATATATATATATATATATATATATATATATATATATATATATATATATCAAAAGTCACCAATTTAGCGGCAAGTTCGTCGAACAGAGGAAATATTTTTTACATAAAAGGTCGCTAAATTTGCCAACATTGATTCCCCCTTTTTTAATTGCAATCAAAGGATTTGTAAAATAACGGTAAGGGTCGTGAACGACCCCCAAAATAAGCGTACACTTAAGACGTTTGATGTGGATTACCCAAACTATGGAGTCTGTCGACGAAATGATTAAGTTACTTATTGACACCTACTCTCAATAGGTGCTGAAAAAGAGAACAAATATATCATCTTTGTACTATGCTTTTTAAACTGTTGTGATATTTGTAAGGACGCGTCTATTTTCCACTACTTTTCTGCTGCAGTCTCCAACGAAGATCGTTGCTATCCGCAATGCCTCAAAAAAAGCATAGGCTCTAGTCAATAAATTGTCTGCGGCTCATTTGTTTATATTCAGGCATTGAATAATTTAATCTGTAAAATTATTCAATAAAGTTTTCCGTGAACAATGGTGCAGATTAACGGACGCCTGCTGTAATGAACACTTGGCAAAGGGTATTGTAGTTACTGTGAAAAGGCATCTACCGTCTGTCACCACATTTGTGATGCGAACACAATAGCTATATATATATTTCTATTTTTTAATAATGTCACTTTTTTTTGCAAACGGGTGTATATATATATATATATATATATATATATATATCCGTGTCGTAACTGTTCATCAGTAGGATGCCTAAAATGTGTGCAATTCATAATTCACAAGCAACAACTATACTGATCTTAAACTGTTTTTCAATAAAGTTATAAATCTTCAAATTTGCATTTTATTTGAGATATTGCCAAAAGCTATAAATGAATATATAAATCTTCTAATTTGCATTTTATTTAAAATATTGCCAGAGAAATGATACGTTAGACATGTAACGTATAAGTTTCCTGTATAGCTACATAAGTTTATAATACAACAAAAACGATGAAAAATTAACCTTATCGAGCAAATTATTTCCGTTTTAAAATACTTATTTGTTTGTTTTGTTAAAAGGTGCCAGTGATATTTTTTATGAAAAATATGCACCGCTATACCAGCTTTTTTCGCAGCCTTGAAAGCCGTGTCTATAACTGTAGACAAACACGGACCATGTTTTAAGTTAAGTGGTATTTACGACTTGAATCAGGAGAACAAGAAAAACACGAACCGAAGCCAAGTCAAGTGTATAAACTATCCGCACACTGTTGTTTCAAGTTCCCGAGCTTCCAAGTTTCACAGGTATTCTCACAGACCAGTGGAAACAAGCACAAAAATTTAAACTACATTAATTTTTTATGAACTAAACGCCTAAAATATCCATGTTGTCATGGTGTTATTCACCCTGGATCCAGAGGTCCGTTCTCTGAATATCATGAGTGAAATTAACCGCATAAACGGTTAGAAGAAGCTCGCGAGACGGACCTCTGGTCACTCGAATATACAACCTCATTTCCATGCGAGGATCCAGTTCAGAATCTGAACTAGGTCGCTGATTGGTTACTCCTAATTGTTTGCAGACTCTACCGGGAGTTAATGATGCAACAGCAACTTCGATTGGCTGGACCAAAACAATTCGCCACGGGCGCGTGAAAAACCGGTTTCCCAAAGTGAAGCCACGCAAACAACAATGGCGGACGTAGATAGAGATTGCGGCTTTTTGCGATCTTTAAGAAACGCTGTGGATTACTCTTTAGTATCCAAATTTTCAAAATATCAGATAACTAGAGCCAGTTCAGAAAGAAGCGCTGTTGAAATTTATTCAGCGCAAGGATGTCTTGAAAAGAGGTGTTGACAGGCCAGACACGACTTATTAATTCGTGTTATCGTGGAGTGTAGTTTTGTTGGAACGAGGAAAATTTTTATCTCTATTTAATTTTTATCTCTAGCACGGTGGCGTGCTTTGGAGCTGCAGGTATTCTCGCTGAACGATTTCGCTGACCACTGGTAGGTGACAGGAAGAGAAATAGGTGTACTGGATTAATTGCGTGCGGATATCAAGGATTCTTTGTTTGTTAAATCTATCGCCATTGAAAACGGTTGTATCCAGAAAGTTTACTTCTTTGTCTGAGATTAATTTTTGTTTGCAAGGACAATAAAATCTTCTATCTCCTTTTTCTCAACACTCTACAGTGAAAAAATGTCATCGATGTATCTTTTCCACTGGAGTGGATTTGATTTAATATTTCTGTCTCGACCGCGAAACAGACACGCGTTGGTCCCCAGGGTTTAAAACCGGTTTGGTAGGATATCCGATCCACAAATCGCATGGAAATGAGGTTGTGAAATGAGTGCCCAGAGGTTTTTATTTTTTCTCGGCGCGTTGCGCCTCGTAGTCGCGGCTTCGCCGCTCAAACTCGCCGTTTTCACTAAAAAATAAAAACCTCTGGCACCCAGGGTAGGTGTTATTGCAAATGGTTTTTTACCACACAAAACGTACGGGCGCAAAAGATTTGTATGGAGATTATTTCAACTTGTAGGAATTTAGTAGGTCAAGAAAATACAACTACTATTTCGTTTGTTTTCGGTTGCCTGTTTTGAGCCATTTCATGTGGCGTTTTTATATGATTTTTGAGTTCGCTTCTCCCTCTCGGAAGATGGAGCACCAATATTTGCCTGGAATACGGCAACATCTATCAAGTGGAACTTTGAACCTATTCACTATCCACCCAAATCAAACGTGTAATCTGCCTGTTTTCTAATTTTTATTCTTTCCAGTGCCTGGAAGAACACGATTTGCTGCGCATTCATCAAGTTAGTGAAATAGAAGGAGTAAGTAAAGAGGATTTTGTGCGGATTTGCCCTTCGTTGATTCACCAGCTTTCGGAAGGTGCCTGCAATAAAGTTAAACAGCCGAGCAGTGGAGAGGAGGAACCCGCTGACAAAAAAATGTTACACGGTAAGTGGAAAATAAGTGCAGCTTAGCACTCGTCTCTTGTCCATTCGTGTTAAGGATTATACCAACTGGATTAGTTTTGATAGCGTAAAGGGACTAGGACTATTTCTAGTCCTCACTGGTGTCATGAATTGATAGTCCATTGACAGGTTAGTTCTTAGCATTTTGCTCCTAGCTGGTACTCAATGATATACACGGGTGAAAAGAAACAATGAAGAGTAGACTGAATATCGAATGGAACTCAGTGTAAACTTCAAAAATCTTTGAAAAAGAATGAAAGAGAAGTTAATCATTAATTAATCATCATTTACCATCGCTGAAGATTAAAGGACCCTAGTCAGCCACACCTTTGTTTTTGTTTACATACGGGAGTTTTGGTATTATATTACACAGGCGCGTGACCAAAAGTAATGAAATCGTCGCGAAAGGTCAGAGGCGAGATATTTATAAAAATATCGTTATAAAAGGTGACAGGCCTAGCACAAATCCTGCTTGTCACGAAAAAAGCATTTCAGCCCGGCTTTAGAATAGGGTTACCCCAAGTACGTGTCTGAGAGCTAGTTTTATTTTTATCGATCAAAATTAAGTTGTTCTCAATGTTGCCGAATCTTTGATCTTAGGAAAGTCTCTGATACTGACAGGGGATATTTCGCTTTCCAGAGTCGTTTACTATGAGAATATTTAGCTATGCCATCGTTTGTTTGCCAGTTCTCGGCATAACAATATTGTTTCTCGCTTTAGCGCATAGTTTGCAAGATTAGTAGTGGTCGCTGAATGCTAGGATACAAGTCTAGGATCACTTATAGTTAATTTCGCAGTCCGTAATTTTGTGTGAGCGCAAGTCTGCGGTTAGCATGGCTTCCGAGATAGTGTTTCTTCATCAATGATTCCTTAGAATAATGGCATATCACAATTGTTTTCGACTCCTCGGAGTTTATTCTGCGTTTAAGTTGCGTGTCTCGGAGCTAGGCTGTACTATCGTTGTTGAACGAATGGCGCTATTGCATCCATAATGAAATCAGTTCGTGAAATATGTGAATCTCCAGCATGTTTGGTGTTTCATAATTCTCACGGCCGGACACAACTGTTGTACATTCTTTAACAACAACAATTCGGCGAACTGGCTATCTGTTGGCCGTACGATTCCTACCTCACTTTAGCTCGCATTCACAGAGCTCGAAAGTCGATTCGCGAAGAATAGTTTTCTTTGTATTTCCTGGCGTATTCGGCCGTCCACGCTTGGGAAACCGTGAGGCCATAAGACCATTGACTTTGGATGTCAAAACCTTGTCCATCGGTAGCGTAAAACTACGAAAAAATCATTCAAACCGATAGACTAATAATTCAAACTGAAAAGCAACGATAACAGTTACAGACTTTCATTTACACAACTTGGGACGATGCAGTAAGATTCCGATTCACTATGCAATATGGCATCGAAAATGGCGGATTTCACCGTTTGAGCGCGCAGTGCATTTTGGATGACTATAGGGTCCTTTAAAATAATTTGCATGTTTGTTTCTCTCTAGTCTGGGGATACGGCGTCCTGTCAATCACTGTCATCAGTTTAACATCACTTCTAGCAATAGCAATCATTCCACTTATGGGCCGATCAGTTTATAAAAAGATCATGTCATTTCTGGTGGCACTGGCAGTAGGAACTTTGTCTGGAGACGCTCTGCTTCATCTCATTCCACATGTGAGCACGCTAATTATTGTTTATTCTATTTATGGTTGTGTTTCTCGTTCTGCTTTCGTCTATAGTTTAATATATTTGTGCAGTAATTTGTGTCATGAATGAAAGAATGAAGAGATGATGGAAAGAAAAGGAAGAATGAAAGAGCAATGGATTAACAGGAGAAAGGAACGAACGAACGAATAAATAAATCAATGAATGAATGAAAGCGTCTGAAACATAACAGAAAATAATCTTCTGTTGATAATTGTATTATAATCACAGTTACAAATAACTTGTATAACTTATCGAAACATATTGAGGCACCGGTCGGAAGAACTAAAAGGTCTATATTTCTTTAAAAACTGTTTAAAGTATTTTTTTCTTTCTACGGTTTTTAGGCATTTGATTCTAGTCGCGGGAACGAGGATGAACACGATGAAGGCGAAGGACACAAGACTAAAGTTTATAAATCGTGTGTCATCATGGCTGGAATCTATTTGTTTTTCATGGTGGAATGCGTGATGAAAGCTCGCTTGGGACGAAAACAACAAACGCAAAAAAAATTGCATAGGTGCGATGACGTTACCTCGCCAGACGAAATGGTAGGGCTCATTTTTACTTATCTACATATTTTTTTTTTATGGAGTCACAAAGACAATAAGTATATGATGTACTGTAGTTCAATTTTACCCTTGGTTCAATTTTTATTTTCCATTGTTCTTTTCTATGTTAATATGTGATAATGAAACCAATATAAAACAAAGGAAAATGAAAATTGAACCAAGGAAAAAATTGAACTACAACATAAACAAATCGGTTTTGACAATTTCTAGTAATCGGCTATTCAAACGAGAACGAGAGTGGATGAAAAATTTCGAGAGTTGGTACTCTGTTATAGATCGCGCGCGATTCGACACTAGAGTCCAAGAGCAAGAGAAGCTATGTGTTTGTAGAGTTGTCGACTCTCTGCGGGTTCTCGTTTTTGTATTAAATAGAGCACTCTGCAAGCATAGAGACATCCCAAAAGCGATTACACTAATGTTAATTTTTAGCACGGCTCGTATAAAAATGGTTCGGGGACCAAAAAAGAGTAGCATGGATACGTATACACGTCTCTTCTCCTACTTTGCCAACCACAGTAAATTAAAATCTTATTTTGGTACGGTTGACATGCTGGGCTCACGCTTTTGATCAACATAGAAGAAGTCACCTCAATGCACATGTGGCGCAGTTCATTCAGAAATGACGGGTTACTCGGTGTGGGAAAAAAAGTGTAGCTTTTCCTTTCATCCCTAGCCTGCAGGCGTTTTCTCGCAGGCTATCTCAACTTTAAAAACACGCTTCCTTTGGGGACATGTGTCTACTACACCCTACTAAACTTTTGGATGTACAGTTAATTCAACCTTTCTTCTTTTGAAATGTTTGAGTCTACCCATTAAAGGTCAACTCTACTGAGTCACCTGGTGGGAAACAATGATATTCTTAACCAATGTGGCTGTCACGTGTCATGTCACGTGGCTGTCATGCGGGGCCTTTATTATGGTCTGGTCTGATCTTCGGCCATTCAGCCCAGTACCACGCAGCCACCGAACGTTTTAGTTCCAATAACTTGTATTTCATCTTAACCCTATTCAGCCTGGGCTTTTTTTGAGTTTCTGAGCCTGGGGGGGGGGGGGGGGGGGGGGCAACGTCAAGAACATTAAGGCTATGACAATGAAACCTAGAGGGTACATAGTACGTCCAAAACTGTCTCCTTTGCGGTCCGCACAATGTAACGATGACGTCATATGACGTAGTTATTAGGTAATTAGTTATGCGGCCGCCATCTTGGATCCGCCATCTTGGATTTCTGAATTCTTTAAAAACCTCTTAAAAACCGTCCAAATTCACCCAAAATTAATGAAAACCAAGAAATAAACGCTAAATGACGTAAAAATATAAAATTTACACCAATAAACATTATTTTTCTTCAGTCAAAGGTATAAATATGCAAATTTCAAAAAAACATGGCTGTTAAAATCCTGTTGCCATGGAAACATCAAGTCACGTGATGAAAAAATTATCATATGGAATTGTTGCCAGATAAATTTTAGGAAAAGTCACAAAGTTTGATGGCGTTTGAATACATATTAAAGAAGTTATGAATGTTGAAAGTTAGCGCGGGCACTTTGTGACCCCCCCCCCCCCCCTCCCAGGCCGAATTGGGTTAAGTTTACGGAGAAATGCAACAAGCATGAATAAGCTTACCAGTAGAAGAGGAAAAGTAGACTCGCTTGTAATTTTCCTCCCGATCGATGGATGGTAGTAGAAGAAATTTAACATCTGTTTCTTTCCAGAAAAAAAAAACCGAGACTTTTGTGTTGATTTTCTCTTTTGGCTTGCAGTCTCCGCCAAATAAAGCATTTGCACATACCCCCCAAAAATGGTGTGGTCCGAAGATATAACGGCTCGACGTAGAAAAAAATACCTAGCTCGGCTTTATAGTACTTCTGATACCCGTACCAGTTTTACCCGCACTCGGACTACCTTTTTGGAAGGTCTGTGCACGAGTAAAATTTGGTACGGTAAAGTCATTTACACTGCAAAATTTACCGAAGCCGTACCAGTTTTTTGATACTTGTATCATTTTTATCCGAGCTGTGCCAAACATTTTTTGTTTTGAGGTTATACATCTGTTGTTTATTTTAAAACAGACCCTGCGTCAAAGGAAAAAGTATGCCGAGGAATATCAAGAAATGATTGGCTCTAGACTCGCTGGCATTCAGCTTAGTATAAGCTGCGACGGTGAGCACTTTCCTAAGGTCAGCAGTCCCTTCTCTAAGAACTGTAAACCATCCTCGTGCGAACTGGTCGTTGTTGAGTCTGGGAAAGAGGAACGTGCCAGCAACACATCTGAGAGCTCCCAAGAAAGAGTGCCCTTATGGGACGCTAGTTGCCATGAACACCCTTGCCACCAGCGAGATAGTCTGACTGAACGAAGCAAGCACAGCTTAAGTGACACAGAACTCGTTGTTGCTTTACAGGGCAAGTCTTGCATTTACCCGAATATTTACACCAACAAGAACTTTACTGCCAGCGCTAGCGACAGTGACAGCCAAACCAATAATAACGTCAGTCTAATTCAGTGTCACCAAGGTGACACGTACACGTACCCAGCCCCCTCTGAGACGACAACCATCAAAACGGAGAACCTAAGTGATGCCGGCGGAGAGCAGAGTTGCGAGGAGGATCGTGATCATGACCATCATCATCATCATCATCATCATCATCACAGTCATACGATCAACAAGAACACCTCCATTGCTACTGTAGCATGGATGGTGATTGTGGGCGACGGTTTTCATAACTTCAGTGACGGCCTGGCGGTCGGCGCGGCCTTTTCGATTTCACTGACCAGCGGCCTCACCACAGCCATAGCAGTATTCTGTCATGAGCTGCCTCACGAGTTAGGTGAGAGTGTTACAGCAGTAGAAAGTTTGTTTTATTTATGTTAGATCAGCAAACTAAAACAAAAAAGAAGAATATTTCGGCGGAAATTCTTGAATTTCTGAATGTTTATGTGCCACAACAGTATGCAACTGCAAGAATAAAGCATGAGATACAAGGCTGGTGTTAAAGTGCATATGACAGTGATTTTTTTTATTTGCTTGATCGAAATCAGTCTACATGATGTTCAGATAAGAAAATGGAAAAAAAATTTCGATATCGATTTTTCTTCTCTGCGTTGTAGACGTCTAAAAACGTGAAATTTCACTTCCGGTGTGTTACAAAGACTGGAAATATTCCGCTGTGACGTCAATACAAGAATGCCGGTGTCGAGGCTTCTCAGTTCCTCACATTTTTTGATGCGCCCTGAGGAAGAAACATGGTTCTATTAAGGTGTGTTGTCTATGGTTGTAGCAACACGCACCAAAAAATGGAGGAACTGAGAAATCGTAGTCTCCCACGCAGCCGTCATTTGTCTTGTCACGCAACGCTCCTCTCCACTAACGGCTGCTCAAACCTGAACCACATTCCTTTCCCATTGTGTTTGCGTTAAATTCAGCGAACCAATCATGTATCAGCAAAATGAAAATGACGTCGTTTTCGCGCAAAAACAGGCCGGTGGTTTCCGGTTTACTATGTGCCAGACATCACAAATTACACTAACCGCAGACTTAATTGCGCTCACACTGAATCACGGAATGAGTAATGAACTGATCCTAAGTAGCAAATAATTCCTACTTTTAAAAGCAGTTGCTACTAATCTTGCAACTTTTTCAAAGTGAACCAAATAAACTCCATTATTTTGCCAAGAGCTAGTAAATAAACGACTGCATGACTACATGTAAATAATCTAAACGGCTCTGGAAACCGTAAATTCCTCCTGTCAGTATCACAGCTAGAGATTTTTTCCTAAGATCAAAGAAACGATAACATTTTCGAAACATTTAAAACAACAGGCCTGTTATATCTTTATTTTGATCTAAAAGGAAAAATCTCTCAGGCACGTACTTGGGGTAGACTTATTCTAAAGCTGGGCTGAAATGCTTGTAGCGACAAGCAGGATTTGTGCTATGCCTGTCACCTTTTATAACAACCATTCTTCTGTTGAGCCATGCACGACAGAATATTCGCCTTTCTCGATCTTCGAACCAAAGGTGAGACCACGACAACGCTGTGATCCGTCTCTTCGCAAACATGGTCAAACATGAGCGGGAGAGAAAAAGCCCGTCGGCAAGTTAACAAATAACAAATAATTGTCAAAAATTATTTTTACGAATGGCCTGCTTCTGACACTGCACGAAAACCTTCATTCAGCGCCGCCATCCAACTGAGTCAACGATAAAACGCAGGCTATGATTGGACGAGTCACGCCTAGAGAATTTGGCGCGAGCGAGTTCCGAAAATGGCACTGCAACTGTGATTGGCTTAAATCTGCAAAGGAATGTGGTTCAGGTTTGAGCAGCCGTTAGTGGGGAGGAGCATTGCGTGACGAGACAAATAACGGCTGCGTGGGAGACTAGAGAAATCGCGACACTGGCATTCTTGTATTGACGTCACAGCGGACTATTTCAAGTCTTTCTTCTTGCGCGGTATTGTAACACACCGGAAGTGAAATTTCACGTTTTTAGACGGCCAAAACGCGGAGAAGGAAAATAGATATCGAAATTTTTTTTCCATTTTCTTATCAAAACATCATCTAGATTCGATCAAGCAAATAAAAAAAATCACTGTCATATACACTTTAGATTAAACGGCAAGGAGCTTTGCTCAGCAAATAAATCCAGATAAGATTTTACACACTATCCGCTGCGAAGGAATTTATACTGGATAACGTTAAACGATCTTCATATAGATGGAGTCTGAAATGGAAAAAATTCAAGACCTAAGTTAGGTTACATTTAGACTTTGGAAAGAAGAAGACTATTTTCCTCTTTTCCCCCAGATATCTCGAGTGAGCAAAAAACGCCAGCGCGCTCGAAAATCGCCAGCCACGACGTGCAGCGGGGGATTTTTGTGCGTGTTGTTGTTTTACGCTCTTCCAACTATCCCTGAGAGAAAAGAGAGCATGCTCGCAATTTAGAGGAGCGGGAAACTGTGGGAGGACGTGACGGGGGTGGAAGGGTTGGTGTAGTAATTTATCAAACACGAGGAAGAGTATTTCATCAGGATATCCAAACACCGAGAAGTGGGTTGAAAAACGAGGCGCAGCCGAGTTTTTTTTAAACCCAGTTCGAGGTGTTTGGATACCTGATGAAACACTCTTTCGAGTGTTTGATATAGCTTCTCAAACTGATCGTTAAATGCGTTGAAAACGAAGGAATAACATCGCCAAAATATATGCAAATTAAGACCGAGTCACGGTAGTGATTTCCTTTGTGTTTTCGTCATGAATTAGTGATGAGTTTTAGAAGGTGGAAAGAACATTTGTTCATTTGTTTTCTCAATTTCAGGTGATTTTGCTATCTTGCTCAAGTCAGGTCTTACATTTAGACAGGCTGTGACCTATAATTTAGCTTCGGCCATCATCTCCTATATTGGCCTAGTGTTGGGTATTATCATTGGTGACATAAATTCCGCTCATTCCTGGGTCTTAGCGCTAACCGCTGGAATGTTCTTATACATATCTCTTGTCGATATGGTGAGTCACGTGACATACATGGATTACTTCAGTTTTACATAATGATCGCCTAGTGTAGAGAGATGGTAGCATGCAAAAGTACTACCGAAGAGGTTTCATTTAAATGGTCACACTATAGGATTTCGTCCACAGACTGAGAAGTTAGAACTACATTACATATCTCCATAACTGACTCTGGGAATGAAAAGGTTAAGTGTATGTGGACGCAGACTGACTGAAATTTGAATTTTCATATCATTTTTTCTCAATAACAGCATAAAAGCTAAAATTTGGAGATGTTTTCTTCAATTCGATTCGACAACTTTAATTTTTTTCTTATTGTATACACAGCTTCCTGAACTTAGCAACTATATACAAGAAGGAGGCGGATGGTCTGTGGTTATCTCACAAAACATGGGAATATTAACGGGTGTAGCTATTATGTTAGTCATAGCTTTATATGAACGTTGAAGTCATGAAGCCATTGGTAATTGGTTAGATTTGTTACAAATTAGGAGTAATATAATTGGGATATTGTTATTTATTTCACGCTCGTATAAATCAAGACCGTTAAATTTATTCATAATATCATGATTTTCATGAAATTTTTTTTTTGCAATAAGCAATGCTACCAATTGATATTTGTTCTTTATTTCACGTTCATATAATAATATCATAATTTTCATGAAATTGTTTCTTCCAATTAGCTTGTGTAACAGGCTATCGCTCAGTAAGGTAAATACCGCTCCTTTTGTTAGAGGAAGGAAAGCTAAAGTAGGTTGTTCGCCTTCTTAAAGAAATTCTCGTTTACGGGACATTAAATGTGGGTATTTTTTGTGGTAAATCCTGTTTTATATGACAATCATTTTGGTAAGGTATTTTCATATTTATCGTTTCAGTAATACATTGTATAGGTGGTTTTCACGTTACGTTACGGCGGCCATGTTGGTGCACACCTACAAAAGAATTTTAATGAACTTCTTTTGCTATGTGCACCAACATGGCCGCCATGGCCTTTGTCATTTGCGACCCACAGGACTGAAGGTCACGTGAGTGAAAACCATCTATTGAAATCGTAAATGCAAGGCTTGTCAATCAAATGATTATTTAAACTAAACTGATGGAATTTTTTTTTCATAAAATTATTCTTTTTTGTTTAGGTGTGTGTTGATTGCACAGTTTATGATGGCTTCTTTTTACCTCTGTGAGGATTTCACCCATAATTCCGATATTTGACCTATATAATTATGTCACAGAACTTGATTACGTTTTGCGAGTAAATTTAGGTATGCTTTATTTATATCGGGACAAAAGCTAGATCACTAGATTTCGTCAGTTGTTCTTTTTGATGGGCCAGCTGATTTTTAATGGGTGTCCAGTTCCAACTGCGTGTTGTTCACTTTCTAGCAACAACCGCAAATACTATTATGAACCAATCAGAAATGAAAGCAAAGATGAAGTTGCGTCTGTTAGTTGAAAACAAAGCAAGCACGTGTTTCCGTTGATTAAACCTTTATTAAAGCACAATGAAATTTTGTTGCAATTAATTACAGATCTCAACAACCGCTAAACAAAAGCAAGCAAAACAACTTTAAACCGATTTATGCAAGAAATGCTCAATAACTGATCAACTATAAGCCCTATAAGTTTTAACAAGGTCCAAGTCCGGGGTCCAAGTTACCCGGTCGGTGCCAGAGACTTTATTTCTCGCGTCTCTTGTCTCTCGTATTACAAGAGAGACGATTGTATTCACTCCGTGACGGAAGGAAACCGCGCCGAAAGCGTGCCGCGAGATCGATCCTCTGGTACGCAGAGTATTTGTAGGTCTAAGATCGTCTTAGTTGGACTATAAACACAATTGTCCCTCTGAGCTTTGTGTTACTCACTCAAACGATCAATTAGATTCTACTCGAGCCGAAAGGTGGAGGCTTTTTGCTAGTGCTTATGTGAATACCTTTTTCGTTTATGAAAGCTTGTCCCTTTTTTATGCGTTTCTTCATTCATAGAATCAATCAATCGCTCGCTGGCTCACCCAGCGACATGTTCAAGTTCATTGCATCTCCTTTTTAACTTATTACTGTGATATCATCACTTGTAGCATGTCTGAAATTTTCCTGAGGAACGAAAGTTTCGGACTTTATCTAGTTTGTAAACTATGTGTACAACAGGAGTTATTCTGGGAACGCACTTTTTATTGTTCTATTTTTAGTTCAGTGAAGGAAGGAGGCTCAATTTCCAGCCGTTTCAGGGAATCCAGTTTTCATTCTCACCTAACAACGGGCCGTGGTGTGCGCAAAGAAACGCGGGTACTTAAAGCGGCTGGAAATCGACCCTATGAAGATATGAATAAATTTCTTCGTCTTGAGTCCGAGGGGAGGTGGGCAATCCTCAAACGATTTTGGTGGCGATGTGCGGCCATTATCCATTTTTTGACCAAAATATGTGAATTTGCCTAGCCAATATCAGATCTACCTGAAAGTTTTCCCCCTTTTCAAACCAAAAATCTATACCATTTCAGACAAGAAGGCTAAATGTACCCAATTTCCCCACAAAACGTGAAAAAAGGGAGTATCCCCTCTCACCGGGCCTAGCAGCGAAAGCGTCCTACCGGCTTTGCTACTAGCATAACTCTTTAGTTTACATTTTAAATTATATATGTTAGTTAGTCTAAAAAGGAAAAAAGTGACAGAGTAACTGTTACATAGCTTGTGATTTCCTGATAAGTTTAGAAAACCGAAAGGTTATCAAATAGGCAATCGAAAACTTCGTCGTACTGTAAAGCTGTAATCTTGAGTTTCTGTATTTTGAAGGCTTTTTAGTCATTGTAGTTAACTATCATGTTAGTTTGCTCTTATTTGTTGGATGCTTACCATAAGCGGGAAACACCAGTTGGGTTGACGGTTGAATAATGGTTATTATTATTTGACATAGCATTCTAGAGTGCAAATATGACACGTTATTACACTCGAGCTCTTATGACCGTGCGCTAGGAAAAACAGTTTCAAAACCTTAGTTTTGAGAGAAGATTACTGTCGTATAATAAACAATTTATTCAGCGAAAAGTTGTGTAATACGGCTGGGCATTTTTACTCGTCAGCGTAAAATTAAAACTGAACTGACTCGTAAAAATACTCAGCCGTATAGAGTGTTTTCACTGACGTCATATCAAAATTCAGAAGCAGTTTCCGATTCTAAAATGTTTATGGAATTGTAGAGAGTTTAAAACTTTACATCTGGGACAAATTTTGAAGCGCAAGAGTATTTCATTCGAGAGTTATAGACGAATGAGTAGAGACATTTTTAGTAAGAAATCTATGGAGCGGCCATCATGGTGTCCCACTTAGGGACACCAACATGGCGGCCAAAAAATTGAAAGACTTTAAAGTCTTAATAGCACCAAAAATCTCATCACAAAATATTGTATTCACTATAAGAGGCATGAAATCGGATTTTAAGCATCTATATTTCATTAATTACTTTAAACTAGTTCAATTTTGTTTATTTTCACGGCTTATCTGAAATAGCGTGACGAATTGCGTGACACATTTATAACCTTTGTAAATCGAAAACGAAACATCTTTAAAACCTGAAACTTTTTGTGAAATACACTGGTATGCACATACCATGTTAGAAACAGGTTGGTAGGATGTATACTCTAGATTTTTTAATTTTTATGACATCATGTGAAAACACTCTATTACATAACTTCACGCTGAGTAACCTCTATGTCCGGTTTCCGAAAATCGGCATTCCAATCGAAAGAACCGAAAGATGTGTCGTTGACCGAGTGAAATGGTCAAGTGGTAAGAGAGATTTTGGTTGGTTCGTACCAACTGGAATGAAAGGAGTATCTCAGAACGTATTTCACAATTTCCAACCGAAATTACTGGGATTTTTAGTTTAATAGTAAGCACCCCTAGTTTTCCGAGTTCTTTTCAATTTTACATTTCAGGGGCTTAACTGGTAGGATGGCTAACCTTAACTGATCTATGGGTATTTGTCGGGTAAATATTATTGTATCTAAGGAAATCATTTTATTATTTTTATTATTATTATTATTATTATTATTATTATTATAAAGAAATAACTTTATTCACAATTTAAAAAATAATCTTAATTACAAAACAATAAAAAATAGAAATAATTTATAATATTATTATTATTATTATTTATTTATTTATTTATTTATTTATTTTTTTTTTTTGGGGGGGGGGGGGGGGCGGTTGGGCTACCCGAAAAGATTTTGGATGAGAAAAAATGTCATGCATAGTGAAATAACGTAAAATTTCATGCACAACATTTAGTCGCCAAAAAAAGTTAGTGTTTAAATAAATTGCCCAACCCCCCTTTCCCCACTCCAAAAAAAAAAATAGAAATAATAATAATAATAATAATAATAATAATAAAATAAAATGGTCCGTTCCTAATTTTATTCGATTCAAAAGTGATAGTCATAGTAATAAATTTTTTAGTTAATTTTAAATTTAATAATATAAATGTGGAGCTTTATTTGATATATTAAAAATATAGAATTGTAAAATTTCAAATCTGGGGCTATTAAAGTCAGGCTCTTTTGGGTGATTTTGGTTTGTTGCTTGGAAATTTGTCTGAATATCAAATGAAAATCCAGATCTCACTCGTACTTGCAATGTACTGAACCGCCTAACCGTGAGATATCTGGGTACAAGATTAGCTGATATATGTCTGGCCCCGGTTGAAGGTTAAGCCTAAAGAATACCGTTCAGAAGGACGTCGGACACCTTATTGAAACTTATATAACGGAGTAACTGGTTAGCTTTCAGTTGATGTTATGGGTAGCAGTTTATATAGTTAAATTTAGGCCTGAACAACCCGAGAAGCTAGGTGGTACAGTGGTACAGTGGTACGGTAAGCTGTCTAAACCTAAGCCTAGCTGAGATCTCAGGTTCAATCCTGAGTGGGGGATTTTAGATTTTCTTTTTTACACTTAAAAATTTATTGAAAATAAAATTCTAAGTGTCGACATCACGTTATATCAGTCTTAATAAGGTGTCCGATGTCCCTCTAAACGGTATTCTTTAGGCACAACCCCGGTTGAAACGGTGGACAGCGCTATCCACTGGATAAATCACTAGCCAGCGGATAAGCATTGACAAAACCAATTGTGTTATCCACTGGATAGCCGGATTTATCCGGTGGATAGAGCTATCCACCCTTTGAACAACCCCGGCCAGGTGTTTTCATGAGTATTGGCCAGGAGCTTACTTTATTATCTTAAAGATCGCCAAAAGCGATGAAAGCAAGGCCATATAAACTACAAACTAAAGACAAAGGTTTTACCAGAATGGCAATTTTGATTTCTTGACCGCCTGTCACGAAATCAAATTCGATGAACTGAAATCCACTTCTCGGACACTTCCATCCTTGTTTATATCATTTACGTTAAGTTTCCAAACCACTTTGTTTGGTAATAGAACGTGAAAATTAGGTTAGCGAAATTTCTTTTTTGGCGGGACACGGCGCCTCTGTTATTTTAACCTGCGATCAGGCGCTCTGTTTTTCGGAGCGAAAGTCGGCGGTAGCGATTTTTCTCCTCCCAGCACTTTAGTCGACTGTCGCTCCGAAAAGAAGTGTCCCGTGTGAAGACAGCTTTTGTGCTGCACTTCTGTGAAGACAGGTTTTCTGCACTTAGGACAATTCTCTAATGACTCTGGAACGGCTTCTCAACCTGGGGGAATACTCGCTGTCTTCGGGAAGTCCGGGATCTGTTACAGAATATAATATTTCCGAGACAAATAGAACAGACGGAACTTTGGTCGAATGTAGTTTATTCTACTTGTACTCAAAAATATAACCAAAATGCAACATGTGTAACACTTGTATTTGCATTGAGACTAATCTAAAGCACAACTTGAATTACAACATAAAAAAATCCTTGTTAGAAAACATAAACAAACATTTCAGAAATCCTACTGGATGAGTCTTAAACGGCCAAGCTTTGCAACGTTAAGCAGGGACAGGGATGGTGCAGTGGCAAGAGCGCTCGCCTTTCACCGACGTGGCCCGGGTTCGATTCCCGGACTCGGCGTCATATTCGGGTTGAGTTTGTTGTTATTTTTCGCCGAGGGTTTTTCACTCCGGGTCTTCTAGTTCGTTCTCCCTCCGCAAAAACTAACTGGAATCCGAGGATCACAGGTTTGTCAGTCACATGACTATTAAGTGTATATTATTTATTTATTTTTTTATTTACTTATTTGTTTATTACTTTCAAACTAACACAGACGCTAACAAGTTAGTAAAAGGACTTTTGTTTTTACAGCTAAGATAGGGCGAGAACAATTTGAACAAGTTGAGTAACATAAGTTTTTTTTATAAGCTAACCTTAATAGCAGTTAACGCTAACCTTAATAACAGTTTACGCTAACCTTAATAGCAGTTAATAGTTATCGTACTGGAAAACTAAGAGAAAATAATTATACGCTGGATTTTTACATTTTTACACAGCAAAGCGAGTGAATCACACCTGATCGAAGGTTACTGTTATTTTGTTTAGTTTCTTCCCCTTCCCCATTTTGCCTTCCGCCTTCCTCTTCCCGCCAAAAAAAGCCAGGAATCGTCCAGCCTGTTCCAGGCGTCCAGATAGTGGGGAGGGCGCGAAGAAAAGCGAGCGAAAAAAAAGCGGGGAGATTGGGGAGAGGAAGCGAGGGAACGCCTGAAAACAAACTTAACAACAGGTTGTTCTGGTATACCGGATTCCGGTATACCCTCTGATTGGTCAGTTATGACAATTTTTGTTGACACTCGAGCGCTGATGAGTAAGCCGATATGGCGGAGGAAAGACAGCTATCATCGAGTCACGATGAGATCGAAATAGTTGTAAACAACGTACTCAGACTCCCCAAATATCGTATCTCTTCGCGAAGAACAGAAAGATTGCTTGAATAACCTTGTTCCCTCGTCGCCCCGCATTTTTTTTCGCCATTGCGTCGTTAATAAGGGCCACTCCAAGCGAATTTTGGTCCTCACCAGAGCTTGCAAGAGCGAGAGAACGTCGCGATTTCGCAGCGCTGTCAGCCGTCGGCGCACGCTTCGCTGAGGGAGTATGTCCTAACAGCGACCTTGTGTAGGTTTGCTAACATCAGATTTCTGTTCACTTTTATCCAGTTTGTGGCCTAACGAGCGAGCAATGTCGGCCAACACCAAACTCTCCGCTCCAGAATATCCAACAATATCCTTATTTTTAACTACTCTAAAAAGGAACACACACGGAACTTTGGTTTATGAAAACTTCACATTTTTTTTAGCAAAACCTACAACACGTTGCCTTCCTCAACTATTCGCGCTTTTCCCACTATCTGAACGCCTGGAACAGGCTAGGAATCGTCGTAGTCACCCCTAGGTTAGGCTCGATTTCCAGCCGTTTTGTGCGCCCGCGTTCCTTCGCGCACGAAAATCGAGCCTACCCCAAGGTTCGATTTTTTTAAAAAAATAGAAGTAAAATCTGCAAAGGACCGCAAACTGTAAGACCAAATCAGCCAAAAAAAAAAAAAAAAAAAAAATGAAGAAATAGCTGTTTCGCTGTGATTAGAGCTGTCGTATTGGTGTCTCGCAAAGTCAACTTTTTGACGTAGTGAGATCACAGGGATCATCCTTGCAGTTTTATATTGTTATGTTTGTTCATTTTTAGCCGGCTGGAAGTAGAGCCTAAGTAGCCCATGACCAGGGCTGAAATGTTCCCTTTTTTGTTTGAACCACGGTTTCAGATTACCAGACCATAAACACGGCTGCCAATCGCTGGAAATATAAAGGTCGGCACACACGATGCGACTAGTCCCTGCGACTAGCCGCAGGGACCAGTCGCAGGGACTAGTCGCACCGTGTGAACTTGTAAGTAGTCCCTGCGACCAGTCGCAGGGACCAGTCGCATCGTGTGAACTGCTTCAAAATCTAGTCGCAGGGACTAACTTTAAAAAAGCAGCAAAAACTGGGGGCAAACGCTATCTTCGTTTCACTCTGCAGCTTTGTTAAGAAACCAAAATTATTAAAATAGCAAGGTAGCATTGAAATAAATCAGCTTATTATAACCGCAGGTAGTTCAGCGAAATTATTCAGTACTTGAATTGTTTATGATTCAGTTTGGATAGAAGCGAGAAATAACGCACTGTTACCAATTATTTTAGATGTTGCCAATACAGAAATAAAACGGGACGAAAATTCGATCAAGATCTTCAGTACTCGTGTAAATTATTTCAAAACTGGTTTTTTAATCCCGGAGAGGAAACATTCCTGAAGTCACGCAATCGCTTCTGTACATTGTGATTTTGGCGGGAAAATACGGCGGGAAAAATCTATTTACCAAGCGTTTGAAAGATGGCGTGTTCCGCCATCTTGAAACAGTGTCCGTAAGGAATTGTAGGAGCATGTGATACCGATTTGTGATTGGTTTATTTTAATTTGGTCGCAGGGACTAGTCCCACGAACGGTTCACACGGAGTGTTACGTGGGACTAGTCGCAGGGACTTGTCCCAAAAATTCAAACCAGTTTGAATTCGTGGGACTAGTCGCAGCGACTAAATTTTGGTCCCTGCGACTAGATTTTGTGGCAAAAATGGCCAGTTCACACGATGCGACTAGTCGCAGGGACTAGTCGCATCGTGTGTGCCGACCTTAAACCTCCGAAAACGTAATGTAATGTAAAATATTCCACGATTGCGCTGCCAGGCTCCAGTGTAACTCCAGTCACGTAGTCACGCAAACTTTCATATCCATATGTTATCTTCCTCGGGAGGAGCGGGAGTGCTCCTCGAAATTTCGAATGCATGGCCTTAACCGTTTTACCCGTTTTCAGACACAAAATATGATTTGCCGAAAACCAAGCCCCCAAAAACGTTTCCAGGACATCATGGTTTCTTGATGGTCATTACCAAATTTCAGATCGAATGGCTCAACCTCCCTACCTTTTGTTTTGCAGGACGCTTTGTATGTGAGCCGTTTGTATATTTCCTATCGTAAAAAAATATTTTGGAAAAATGGTTGAAATACCGGTAACAACATCCGGTTTTTCGCGCAATACTTCTGTGACTTCCATTCCATGTGACGGTCACATGCATTCTCTCATATAAGGATATCTTTACCAAATATGGCATTGGTAAACACATTGGATGGCGGCAAAATTGGAACTGAGCCCTCCCCCTATAAAGTAAGCACTGTGTACCTGTGGGAGATTGAAGCAGCAATTTCTCCTCCTGTTCTGGTACCGGTTTACAAACCTTATTTTCGTTTCTGGAGTTTTGTACATTGGTTGTAATACTTCAGGATGGAACAAGCTTCCGGGAGAAAGCCGTGGCATTGGTCTCTCTTTCCCAAAGCACAGTGTGATCCGCTTCTTGGTCATGTAAGCTGTAAAATTACTCATCGAGTTTCCTCGTTTTGTAAACTTGAGAGTCGAACGCCCTTTCTACTTTCTCACGATGTTTTGTTTTCTTTGCAAAATACAGTCTTATTCTTTAAAGCCGGCTGATCCAACCGAATTGAGAAGAGTCTTTAACAAGGTAAGCCACGGTATACGTCCAGTCCATGAAAACAATAAATGACCAAGGAGAACGACATTATAAGTTAATTAATAGAATTATTACCCTAAAAGCTTTCTTTAGTTTCGCCCATAACAGACCATAAATAGCGATTTAAGACCATTCAATGTTCATAAGAAGAGAGGAGGGAAAAGATCAAGTTTACAGACCCGCCAAGTGAGAACAATCTTTATCTTAAATACTGCACAGCATAGGAAAACTACAATCAATAAACAGACGACATGTTCGTGTCTAACTATATCGTATGGCATTGACTGTCTTCTAATCTTGAGTTGTCGAAAGGTCGTATTTTTGTTTTGTAACAAGACTCTTGGGAGCCGACCAGTTATAAACAGTTTCCAAGTAGGCGATATTGTAGTACACTTGTAATGGGTCAATATGTATTTTTGTTGATTCGTACTGGCCACCAGGGTTCAACTGGAACTTCCTTGCAATTATGGAGGAACCTTAAGCTTTATATATTGTTCCGAGTGAGCTTTCAGTTCCAATACAAGTCTCAGCCCATCCCATCCATCATAGAAGGATAGGGAGGAGCTCCCAATTGAAATCTAACTCAAAGTACAAGCTACAAACGAGTTCTGCTTTAGTTGAAATTACACGTACACATGTAAGTTGTCTTGTAAGCCTGGTCTACATGTCTAACACAAATGCATATGCAAATTACTGCAAGTGCAAACACTAGCACAAGTATGCTTAAACATTCAAGTGGAAACACAATAAAAAGGAAAAGTTTCCATCCTCTTGCACTTGGCCCATGTTTGCATTTGCTTCACATGTCAAATGCAAGTAAGTGAAGCGTAACTTGACAGCCATCTTGATTGTGAATGTATGTATTGTGTTGCTTGTACTTGCATTTGCATTTTTTGTGAATGTTGCAGGTTGCATTTGCCTTTGCAATGCACATGTAACCAGGCTTTAGTCTGAGTTGAAAGAACATTCATAAAGTATATCGAATATCACAAATGTGGGATTGCTTTGATGTTTTGTATCTGTTGTTGTAGTATGCGACAGTTGAACAGGATGGAGAAAAGTTCATGACCCCCTTGAATCTCATCCGAGACTACCTTGGTATGCAGAAGGTTGAAGACTATAATGAAACAACTTTGGGTCTACTGGCAGGATGTGTTGACCAAACAAAGGATGGGTATGTTTCACCTTGATTGTAAGAGCTACAACTGTCAGGGGTGGATCCAGGATTTTTTTATGGGAGGTGGCTACGGGTATATGCCCAAGTCTATAAATTTTTTCACTGTTGCAATTAAAAAGAAAACTGTTAAAACCGACGGTCAAAGCGGGGTGGCTAGCCACCCAATCCACCCGCCCCCCCCCCCCCCTACATCTGCCCCTGAGCTGTAGTATTGACCTGCAAGATTTATATCAAGCCTTTTTTTCCATGCTTCTTCCATGTGATGATTGGCTGCAGTACATATAGTTATCATTGTAGCTTATCTCACATTTGGTTAAGTCAAACAAAAACTTTAATTATAAGAAGGATGTAATGTTCAGTATAATAATAATTATGAGCATGGGATCATACAGAAAAAAAACATAGTCTGGTTATCATTTATCAATTGTGACAACGAAAAGACACTAAAAATGGCCCTGTTTCCATGCTGAGACGAAAGCGTCATCGAAATCCATCTCCTAACTCGAGACCTACATGCATACCACAATTTGATTTTACAACGTACCTAGCCCTAGTGAATTCCATTTCCGTATTCAAATCATCGCTATTCAGGATAACTTCGTTTGTATACCACTCCTTTGATCGTTAAGTTCAGTTGAAAGTAGAACATACCATGCTTGTTGATCCCGGGTATCACTCTGAAATCTGACCTGAACTTTTCTTTCCGTGATACGAATACATCGATCATGCACGAAACAATGGCAGTACGAGTAAATTTGTATGGAAGACTGCTTGTCACTACTTTTTTTTTAATCATTTCCCCGGCATAAGTCATCCGGATTTAGGACTCAACTGAAGTAGCCGTTTACGTCCGGATTTGGATTTTCTGGATGCATTGTCACTTAGGATTTTAGTGAAAAATCTGTTTTTGTTTTCAAGAATCCAGATTTTGGATTCTTGAAAATTGGATTTGATCTAGTTGTAAAGTTTAACATGTAATGCACCCTCTCTGTAAATTTCAAAGTATAGGGGTCTTTTTCATTTGTCTTCCAAAGTTTCATTGCTGTATGATTTGCTGACAGCTGGTTTATTTCAGGACGTTCTCTTTTGTCTACATTCTCCAATATTTGTGTGCTTTTGAATCAACAAGTTTAGTTTTATGGTACATGAATAATATATGGTAAAAATAATTGTTTCAATTCAGGAAAATGCTGACATCAAATTAACAGAAAGTAATGCAGATTTTTAATTTTTTGACGGAAATATTCAACCCAATTTTATTTGAAAACACTCTCATGAAATTTTTTCAAACTTTGCAGTATTGAAGACTTACATCTAGACTATAAGCAGCATACATGTACAGTCGTTTTAATAATAATACCATCGTTTTAATAATAATAAAGTTTAGGTCTAGATACATGTTGAGAAAATTACTAATATGCAAAAACCATGAGGTCATCAGGTCATTGTTACCGTAACACCGATGTCAATCAAATCTACTTTTTTGGAAAGTTCATTTCATCTCTAGTATATGTGTGAAACAGCTTGCCTGACCAAGCTCAGACAGTGAAGTATCAGCTGTTCAAAGTTGGGATGTTGTGTGACTGTCACCAAAAAACCCAGTCAAGCCACCTTAAACTTAGTTTTTATTCTGATAATCTTTTTTTACAGGTTGATATCCTTCAGTGAATTCTTAGCATTTGAGGCTTTACTGTGCGACCCTGGTGCTCAACACAAACTTGTTTTTCAACTCTTTGACTTAGATGGCAAAGGATCAGTCACGTTTGGTATGTTTTGTAATGATTGCTGTCAATCATAATGTGAATGGGAACATTGATGTTTCATTAGTCCTTGTTATGCCTGTGTTGTGTCTTTATGAAACACACTAAACTGTAGTAACTTCACACTGTCTTTCTCCACCCAAGTCACTGGCATCTACGCTGTAAGCGTGTGAAAATTTGCTAGGAAAACATGACCTACTGTATTAAATGTTCAAATCCAGGGCAGTTGTAGGTACATTGTAAAGTCACACACAAGCCACAGGCATCCCATCCAGGGCAGTTGTAGGTGCATTGTATGTCACACACAAGCCACAGGCATCCCATCCAGAGCAGTTGTAGGTACATTGTAAAGTCACACACAAGCCACAGTCATCCCATCCAGGACAGTTGTAGGTACATTGTAAAGTCACACACAAGCCACAGGCATCCCATCCAAGACAGTTGTAGGTGCATTGTAAGTCACACACAAGCCACAGGCATCCCATCCAGAGCAGTTGTAGGTACATTGTAATGTCACACACAAGCCACATGCATCCCATCCAGGACAGTTGTAGGTACATTGTAATGTCACACACAAGCCACAGGCATCCCATCCAGAGCAGTTGTAGGTACATTGTAATGTCACACACAAGCCACATGCATCCCATCCAGGACAGTTGTAGGTACAATGTCACACACAAGCCAGGGCATCCCATCCAGGGCAGTTGTAGGTACATTGCAATGTCACACACAAGCCACAGGCATCCCATCCAGAGCAGTTGAAGGTACAATGTCACACAAGCCACAGGCATCCCATCCAGGGCAGTTGTAGGTACATTGTAATGTCACACACAAGTCACGGTCATCCCATCCAGAGCAGTTGAAGGAAACAATGTCACACACAATCCACAGCCATCCCATCCAGGGCATTAGTAGGTACATTGTTATGTCACACACAAGCCACAGGCATCCCATCCAGAGCAGTTGAAGGTACAATGTCACACACAATCCACAGCGATCCCATCCAGGGCATTTGTAGGTACATTGTAATGGCACACACAAGCCATGGGCATCCCATCCAGAGCAGTTGAAGGTACAATGTCACACACAATCCACATCCATCCCATCCTGGGCATTTGTAGGTATATTGTAATGTCACACACAAGCCACAGGCATCCCATCCAGAGCAGTTGAAGGTACAATGTCACACACAATCCACAGCCATCCCATCCAGGGCATTTGTAGGTACATTGTAATGTCACACACAAGCCATGGGCATCCCATCCAGAGCAGTTGAAGGTACAATGTCATACACAATCCACAGCCATCCCATCCAGGGCATTTGTAGGTACATTGTAATGTCACACACAACCCACAGGCATCCCATCCAGAGCAGTTGAAGGTACAATGTCACACACAATCCACAGCCATCCCATCCAGGGCATTTGTAGGTACATTGTAATGTCACACACAACCCACAGACATCCCATCCAGAGCAGTTGAAGGTACAATGTCACACACAATCCACAGCCATCCCATCCTGGGCATTTGTAGGTACATTGTAATGTCACACACAAGCCTTACGCAGACCTTACAGTCAGAGGTTAACCCAGTTTAGAGTTCATCTACAGTTTCAGTTGCAAGTTTGCAACCAATTATGGCCAGCATCTACAGTTAAGATGTTGGTCTTCTTAAAGTTTGAACATGACTAAATGACAACAGGCATTGAAGGTTTTCCTTATTTTATGACTGGTTACTTTTCTTGTGGAGACAGCTTCTTTAAAGCTAAATGACAAACTTCTTGATTTCTGTGAATTAAGACATTTTTTGTTTTGTTTGTTGCTTTTCAGATGAGTTTGAAAATGTCATTGCAAAGACAACTTTTTTCAACAAAATAAAATTTAACTTTGACACTGAATTTGTGAAGACATATTTTGGAAATGAAAAGGAGGCACAAGTTCGTTTTGATGACTTCTCACATTTGTTGCAGGTAAATGTTTTTTTTTCTACACTTTTGTGTTGTTTTTCAGTATTTAAGATATTGCTTTTAATTACTACAAGCTGGAGAATTTGATGGAGATTTTCAGAGCAGTTCAACAGTAAATTGGTGTATGAGGCAATAACATCAATAACCCGTACCAATCAGAATGCTCTTACTGTGCAGGGGATTGAAGGGCCAATTACCCATGAAAAAAGGGAAAAAATGGGTTTGGCATGACTGTCTCTTATCTGTAGGATTGCAAGACACCAGTTGCATCTTAAAGGCCCACCTTCACCCAAAATGCTATGCGTGCTGTGATCACTTTCTGCGCTGAATTTCGTGTTATGCTCGAATGCGTGCAACCAATCAGATCACGCATATGAACAATGGAGCATTTCAAAACAAAAACAAACGACTGCAACGTCCTTTGGGTTAAGGTGGGCCTTAAATCATCATCATCATCATCATCATCATCATCATGATTGACCTATAAAGTGGCAGATGTGGGGGAGGGGTTCGATGAGCCCCTGCCCCCCACCCCACGCCCTTGCAAAAAAATAAAGCCTGAGGAGCTGAAAATCCCCTCCCCCTACCCCCCCCCCCCCCAACCACAATGCAATGCAATGGAGTCTGTATCTGTAACTGCTGTTAATCAGTTCATTCTGCTGTCAATAACAGCCAGGATTTTTCCCGGCTATAATAAGTTTGAGCCCCAGCTGCTATGATGAAAAAACAGATCACTGACAACACCACAAACCAATTTTCCCAGGATGCTTTCTTTATTTCCCCACCTGTGTACAAAATGTACATGTATGCAAATGTTTGTTCCTGTAAATTGGATAACGATATTGTTTTTTTATTGACATGCAGCTTTTTTATCCTCTTTTTTTTGCCCCCATATAAATTATTACTGAGAAGTTATAAAATCGTAACACTCATCTTGCTTTTCCCTCAATATTTTATAACTTACAGGATCTAGAAAAAGAGTACCAACGTCAAGCATTCTTCCAGAGCAAAATGCCAGATGGAGAGATAACAGCTGTCAAGTTTGCAGAGATCATGAAAGTTTTAAGAGGCCATAAACTGTCTCCTTTTGTCAGAAATTACCTTCTAACCGTAAGAGTCTCATATGTGATTTATTTCATATATATCATTTCACAATAAGAGTCCATCTTACATGTACATGTCATGTTGTTGCGTACATTAATGGAGATTCAGCTCTTGATTTACAAGTTCTTCAAGAGTGCAGTCAATAGTGGTATGTGCACTGTATAAATCAATGTAAAAGTGGTTAGCATCACATGTACAGTACACACGTAGCCAAACCTCCCAAAAGATTAGTGGTTGCTTTTTGAGCCACATTTGTGTCTTGAAACTGTCGTTATGGTTTATTAATTGGAGGAAATTTAATTACTTCAAACAACAAAATAATTTCCTACAGACAAGGTTTTAGCCAGAAGGCCAGGCATCTGACTTTTTAAAAACAATTCATGGAAAATTCACCTAAGCTTAACCCTTTACACACTAAACACCAATTTTTACGGGTTTTGGGGTTTTACACATGGAAGCCATTGTGACATCATCAATTCACGCATCACAAGTTAACTTTGACACTCGGTTAATGCAGAATGGATAGATCTTTGCATTGATGTGTCAATTTTGGGAATCGGTCAAATTCTTCCGCAGTTACGCAGGAAAAGCCTGTTAAATTTCTGTTGCAAAATCAGTGCCAAATTTGGCTCACACACCAGACATTTTTCCAGATTAATTTCTTGGGTTCCTTAAAAGGTTGGCTCAAAACTTTTCCAGCTGAAAGAAAGTGTATAAATAGCCGAAGATAGCAAGTATATAAAGAAAGGGAAGGAAGATGAAAGGAAAAGAGAGAAGGGAAAAAAATCAAATGAGAAAAACTCTTTTTTTTTAAAGTATCGGTTTACAGCTGCAGCAAAGATAAAATTGATCGTTTTCACTCAGAAACTATATAATTATTCACCTTACCCCCATTCACAAATACGCACTTTTAGTGCAGGAAATGCCCAGTTTGGCCAAAAAATCCACGAAAACCCTGCACTTTTGTAATCCCAAAAAGCGTGTTTTGAGTGAAATTCCGCAATTAAAGGGCTAAATTATAAATTGTATGAAATAGATGTCTCTGGAATGTCTGCCTGATTTCTATGATAAGGTTCCTTCTATGTTTTATCTACAGGCTGCTAGTGGGGAAGGTAGTCATCGGGTGAGTTATGGTTATTATAGAGCCTTCAATACCATGCTAGACCATGCACTAACTCTACACAACATGGCAATTAAAGCTGCAAATGGAAATCGCTTCAAAGAGCTCAGAAAAGGTAAAGTGGATAAGTTTAACAAAAATATTCCATATACTGTATTTTTGTCTGTAAAATACAATGTGTGTTGTTCATTCTGTTAACCCTTTCATCAGTATTCCTAGAGTATGTACTGAACTGTGGTGGCCTATTCATATAGCACTTAGTGCACACTGTTACAGGTGTGTAGCTAAGAAAAAAGTTAGCAGGCTCATTAACAAGCCCAGCCAATTTTTCTGGCTTGTGCACCTTCAAAATCACCCCAAGTCTTTGTTTTCTAGTGAAATTTCAGCTAGTGATAAGTTAGTCTTTCAGCTGGTGAAATTAGCTGGTAGATGTCTCTTAGCTACATTACATCCCTGCTATTACTAAAATTAGAAAGACCCCCTACTTGACTCCGACAAAGCTTGAAGAGTGAAGTCAACTCAAAGGCTTTGTATGAGCAGGAGGTGTTTTGGACATGAAAATTGGTGAAATCAGCGATAAATGTGATCTTAAGGTTTTGTGGGCTTCAAATATGCATAGGCAAATTCGGCTAACGCATTGTTGTACCCAATTCAAACTTTTTGGGATTAGAACTTTTTGTTTGTCATATTCCCATATCAATGAAGCATTGATATGGAAATTATATGGAAATATTGTGAACAAAGAATCTTATTCCCAGAAGGTTTGACTTGGGTATAACAATGCGTTAGCCGAATTTGTCTATTTAGGAAGTTGAAAAATGGATTCAAGAAATGACGATGTTGGCTTAGAAGAATTATAGTGTGACGAGGCTGCATGGTATCATACGATTGTCAGACTTCCAAATCCTTAGCTCTCACTGCATGCTCACTGTGATAACAAGACATTTCTGACTTGTGCCAAAAAATAAGCCATACATCATCTTGAAATGGATTCAAGAAATGAAGATGTTGGCTTAGAAGAATTATAGTGTGACGAGGCTGCATGGTATCATACGATCGTCAGACTTCCAAATCCTTAGCTCTCACTGCATGCTCACTGCGATAACAAGACATTTCTGACTTGTGCCAAAAAATATGCCATACATCATCTTGTATGACTAAGATGCATGCATTGCTAGCCTGGAAAAAGATTAATAGATATTGGTTCCAAATGATCCAGAATATTTGTTTGACACAAGTACCGTTTATGAGCAAAGCACTTATAATTAACTAGAACAAAAAGTCCCTATAAAGAGACATGACATGAAATTGTTTCTGCGAAAAAATCCTGATATATACTGCAACGTTTGGAGAGTCTATAGGCTCTTTGTTAAATAAGAGCTGCTTATTCTCAAGCATTCGCATAATAGGTATATAAACATATTAATTCCCACAGCTTTCCAGTATTTGTTCACATAAACAGCATAAAAATAACTGTATCTTTTCCATGTTTCTCAGGAACAATGGACAGATTATTTATTCTGTTCACCATTGAAACCTGCCTTTTTTGCTTTGTTTCTAACTGGCTCAGCTGTTTATGTTTTAAATTGAACCTGTCGAGAGTGAAATCTTCCAGACAATAATATTGCCACTCTATCAATTCTTTGCACTTTCACCAAAATCTGAGTTACAAGAATAATTAATTTTCAGGTTTTCTTTTCAACATTTACCCCGGTATTCCATCTTCTTGCAAAAAAAATAATAAGTCCCTTCAAAGTGCTTGTCAACACCACTTTCCCATACAACATTCTAATGCAGATAACACATGCATTATTCGTTTGTCCGAGTCACAATGGGGGTCAGAAATCTGTGACATCATATGTGCATTGCATTACTTTTTTTAAAAAAGGTTTGACATTAAAGGGGTGAAATATTTGGCATTCTGATTGGCTTATGGAGTTAATTTATAACAGGACTGTGATTAATAAACAGTTTATTCAGCGAAAAGTCGTAATACAGCTGGACATTTTTTCCTGACTCGAAAAATACCCAGCCATATTGCACAAGTTTTTGCTGAATAACCTCTATTTATGTAGTAAACACCTACATGTACTTGTACATGTTCTAGACTTGCTCCACTTTGAAGTATAATAGACGTCTGCCGTAATAGTAATCTCATAACTCAAAATATGCCCAAACATTCCAAAATAAAGAAATGTGTTATCCCTACTGGTCTTTTGCACTGTACATTTGTACTATTGATCCTGCACATCCTTTAAAATGGCCGTTGGTTTCACTCTGCGGTTTGAAAAGAAGTTCATTGCATGATCATATTTTGTTGACTGCAAATCTATAATCTATAATCTGCATATCTATATCCACAACATGATCGGTTATGTCACGTAACATCAAACTTATGAGGAATGGATTTGAACTTGCTGTCAACTCAAATGTGCTCAGATAATACCTTTCCAAGAAAAACAGTCCTTTCTGTTCAATTACATGTACAAGTTACAGAAAGTTACTGTAAGTTCAAGAAATACATTAATAACCATATTTGAAGGCATAATTAAGTTTAAATTCATTCTTCACAAGTTCAACGTTGCTGATCTTTGGTCAACTTGTGGTTAACAAAAATTTGATCATGTGATGAACTTTTTTCAATTCATGGAGTGAAACCGATGTTACGTGAAGCGGGCTGATTTTTAAGGCATTTCAAAGGACGTGTGGGATCATTAGTAGGTACAAACTTGACACACCCAGATTGTGATTAATGTATGGCTTGTGTTCTTTTTAGTGGACCTCTTACATGAATCTAAGGCTGATTCAGAGGTTTGTACAGTCATGTACTGTGACATTTGCACATATGATAAAACTGATGTTTGTGAAAGTTTTATTTTACATTCTAATAGTGTAAAACATTATTTTCTATTGAATTATGTGCAAATTTTCAATATCATTAGTTTTTAAATTTATTAGTGTGTTTTATAATGGTAATAAGTATTTATGGGACTTCATTCAATGTGAATTTGTGTAAAAATTGTTAAATGAAAATCTCATGCAATTTGAAATTATAGAAAACTAAACTACAGAATAACTGTTTTTTCAAGGTGTGGAAAAGCAAAAGTGTAGAATTCAATAAGTTCATAAGAAAGATGTCAGAAACTGGATTGAAACATCTGAAACATATAAGAATTATTCGACTAGATATAAAAATAAATAAATCCCACTTGCTATGTTTTGTTACAGATTACTCCCCTAGTTATTGACATTCTTTTCCATCTGTGTGACTTGGAACACAGAAGAGGGTAGGTACTAACACTCCTAATATATTCTGTAGGTTTCATTAACATGTTGCTCCATTGCAGTTGATTAGATTCTCTCTTTATATAATCCTGTCTGTATACTCTCAGTCAAATACTGTATTAAGCATCTATGGTATTAAGTGAACACTTTAGTGAACAATTTATAGTCCCTCCAATCTGTTTTTTTTTTTGAAGTTTAAAGTTCTTTTGACAAGTTTCAGCAAAGAGAAAGACTTCAGTGGTATTTAGCAGGTGCACTCTGGGATCATTTCATCCATATCAATATACAGGAAAGTCTGTGACGTCATGTTACCTTGTAAGGAAAAGAGAACATGCAAAATATCTCAGTGTATTACACAGTGGATTGTCGTATTACACCTTAGTATCTCAATAGTTATGATGAAAGCAATTTTAATGGAATAATAAATCCATTCTTCGATGATTTAACAGATAATACATGCAGACATTTTACTTATCAACTCTTAAAATATCCATGCATATCATCTGTTAAACCATCAAATAAGGTGTACAGTACGTATACTGTATATTGACAAAAACAAAAAAAATCGAAAATTGTTCTGGAAAACAAAACATTCATGACAACCATTTCATTATTTTGCAGTTACTCAAAAGGTAATAGCTGCGGTTACACTATACCGAGGTAAAGTCGAAAGAACAATAGCCGCGGCACGCTTAATCGTGCAAGGGCTATTGTTAATTCAAATTAAGCGTGCACTGGCTATTATTCTTTCGAGTTCACCTAGGTAAAAGTTGAAACGTGTAACCGCAGCTAATGGCTGTCATACAGTGTACAAGGTGCAAATATGTGTTCCAAGGTGTGTTTAATGAGAACGGTAACAAAAAATAAATGTGGTTTGATGTTGTTTGTTTTAGGCGTGTTACAGTGTCAGATGTGCATCAAATTATTCCCCATCGGGATGTATTCAAGGTTTTCTCAACAGAAAGGATTGAAGAAGAGGTGGGAGTTGTCCATATCTGCAGTGTCCATGCCAGGGTTCAACGTAGTAAAAACTTTATTAGGGTATTCCTAAGGATATAAGAATTCCAAAGTTGACAGCCCACTTATGGTTATAATAATAATAATAATAACAATAATAATAATAATAATAATAATAATAATAATAATAATAATAATAATATATAAAAATAAAAATCTGTTCCGTGGTTGAACTGGTAAAATATGGCACATAACGCAAAATTGTACGTGTTTGTACGGGAATCCATTGACAATATTAATTCCATAAAAACTGATATCAAACCCCAATTTGACTTAAAATAAACCGGGAAAGACTGATCATTCTTGAGGACTGTAAATACAATAGGAATCACGCTATAAGTTTTACTTTTTGCATACATTTGCCGGTAATTTTTACCGCTGACTGGAAACACAACTAGCCGTTTTGGCTAAACTAATTTGCTGCATCCAAAGATTGCAAAGAAAAGGATGGATATTTTGTCATTTTTAACAACCTCATCTTTCTCAAAATTTAATATCATTATGATACAGTGTAGACATGTTGGCATCCTTGAAACTGTCTTGGAATACATATAATAATTTGGTGGGTTGAAGGGATTGATGAACACACACACACCGGCATGTGTTTTGGGTCTCGTGTCATTTGAAGTACAGTTGAACCTCCCGTAAAGAAAAAGTGTCCGCTTAAGAGAGGTGTCTGCTTATGGGAGGTTAAAAATGTGGTGTTTGTATGTGGCTGGGACCACGACTAAGTGTCCGCTTATGGGAGGTGTCCACCTACGGGAGGTGTCCCGCTATTCCCAAAGGCAGTCTATTGTTTTTTCTATTGTTCTCTTTTATAATAGCGCGTATGCATAATTAATGTAGGGGGGTTATACGGAAATCTTGGCCACTCGACCGTCGATAAAGTAGGATGTGGAAAACTTATAGCGGAGAAATCCTGTTTCGTGTAGAAAGCCACGTTTTTGCGAACGCGAAAAGTTTGTTGAAGGCAAATGAAGATAAATTCCCGTGAATTCAGGCGATACGTTTCCCAGAATATTTGAAGGAATTCCTGGAACTCTACGGTAAAATAAATTTGATGTTTTATTGTAGATTCACTTTGTTGTATTTATTTAATTGATAGAATGCTGCAGTTATTGAGAGCTTTTGCCGTGTTTTGCTCATAAACATTTATATCGCCCGATAGTCGCCATAAACATGGCATTTACCAGCTCCGCAGTTAGACCAGCGTTCCACTTTTTACCGACAATTAACTATGTAAAATTTTCTGCTACATAACTTTCCCTGCTGTCTTAAACTTCGATTATTATATTTTTAGTTTCATTCAAGATTTATTCTCACAACTAGTAGTTTCTTATAGAAAGTTTATTGCTGCGAAGATGTGATTTATGACTTTCATTTATAGAGCCGTTTTCACATTAGTGTCGTAAATCCCAAAGCAAAGTAATTACTTTGTTCAGACCCGGATTAGAGCAGCACGTCCGTCATGTTTGTCAGCAGTTTAAAAGTCACAATTTACTCACAATGCATGCATGGATATTCCAAAATCTATTAAAATGGTGCTATATCCTTAAAGCTTTCTCAAATTATATATATAACGGGGAAGTGACTAAAAATTGAAAAAATGTCACAATTGATACGCAGAGCCCACTCAGTTGCTGCCCAAAAAGGCTGATAAGTTAGATTGTTTTGATTAGTGTCATTACTTGTTGTCCTTGTAGTTTCTGTGTTCAGCTTCACTACACGCACGGAAGATGCAGTTTTGCTGGCTTTTACTCGGAATACGTTCCTAATTTTTCGACGACAGGAAGTACAGAGTTTCCCGACGCTTTGTATAAAAGTTCTGATAAACATTTTTGGCAACATCTTAAGCGGTTGCGATATATTTTCACTTACCAAATCGGTTTGTATTGTGGAATCCATTTGTATGGCGGAATCCATCATGGCGGCAAGGCTGTTCTCTGGGTCCAACCCCGTTCCAGGCCGTTCTGAAGGCACGATCGTGGCAAACATATTTTTTTTGCCTCAGAACTTTGTTATCCAGCAATCCTTTGTTGGTGACGTCATCATGTCCTTTCGGAATGGTCTGCTGCGAAGCTGGTGCTTCGCGGTCGCAGCAATTAGTAAACATAAAGTTCAGAAATAATTTTACACATAAATTTTGCGTGACAAATGCACTTGGGACTCGGGGCCGCTTGAATAGCCAAGTTAATCCACTGGATGGCAAAATAGATCAAGTCGCTCATCTGTTCACTACATGCAATTAACAAGATAGCCCAAAACAAGTCTTCTTCTGCATAAGCTTTACTCGCAGCACTTCACTTTCCAATGGAAACTACTAGTATTATTGCGTTATCAATCAAAAAGGTCATGAGAATTACGGACATGATCACACAAGATGAGTTCTCTTGATATCCAAACAATTTCTCCCCACTACTTCTATAGGAAATGTATAGGGACTATAACTTTGATATTAGTGCTTAAAGGGTTAACTCGTGAATTTGCGAAGCATTGGATGAGTTATAGTAGTGTAATTTCACTCCATCCAACTCGCTCGATCGATCGGCTGTTAACATTGAACCCGCGATATATAATGGTCACCTGTCTTACCCATGGGAACGGTGTTGTAGGGAGGGGACGGTGGGGAGTTGGATGCAGGGGGTGGGGGGTTAAACCGTCTAGGAGAGGGAAGGGTCCGAACATTTCGTATCCACGAGTTTGCTCACAAGAGCCTTTGATTGTGTGTGTGTGTTTAACAGTGTTGGAGGGAGGGGAGGGTGAGGAGTTGGATGCAGGGGGTGGGGGGTTAAACCTTCTAGGAGAGGGAAGGGTCCAAACATTTCGTATCCACGAGTTTGCTCACAGGAGCCTTTGATTGTGTGTGTGTTTAACAGTGTTCTCTGAAAAATCTTCAGCTTCTCTCCATGTTATTTTCCAGTGCTTCTTCACCTCTAACCCCAGAATGCATAATATTTTATGTGCAAAAATTGTTTTTATGGCAAAAAACCATTACACTTATGTGGGTAATTAAGTTACAATGCAGCAGTGCACATAAATCTCAGAACTCAGTGACAACAGCTGAACTGTTCACTCAAGACAACTCGCATAACTTGCTTGTGTTATGTCATTGCAGATGATAATGGAGCCCACAGAAACGGAAGTGTCAGGGATGTGGAAAGCAGTGGAGCAGCTTTATCGATTTGGATTGGGATCTCTTGCTGGGGGTTAGTAAACTGTTAGAGTTGTCAGACCAAGTTCTGCTGAGCAATACGGAAAAAACAAAAATGTTTTTTCAGTTCTGCTAATCTGATCTTGTGGCTACAAGTGGCCAACTCATTGTAGACTAGTAAGAGATTGCCTTGGAACGTGCACTAACAACTTTTGACCAGTGAAAAAACCATGTTACATTTGCAGTAAGTGATAGAGGTGAAATAGACTACGAGTATTCCGTCTTTTATCTCAAGGATCATTGAACGGGCAATCACGCGAATGCGTGCGTCACATCTCCTCGCAGCCGCCATTTTCGCGCACGTTCGTGTGATTGCCCGTTTGACGATTTCCGAGAGAAAAGAGGGTCGGACTTCTCGTAGTGTAGAGGTGAAACTGGGAACGCTAAAAAAAAGTTGCTGCAACGGGGAACGGGTGTAAAACAATGAATTCTTAGGTACACGAGTGGATTTGAATGGCTAGGAAACAAAATTAATGCTTGCTTGTTTCTCGTTTTTATACATGTTGTGTGAGGGTTCACTTAAGATATTGTTTGGTTACAGGAAATCTGAGAAGTTAAAGGGTTTTCGAGTGCTGCCTGTCACATTGGTGGTTTCACTGTAATTAATTTTTCTTTTTTGGTTTGTAGCGGCGGGAGCAACTGCAGTGTACCCCATTGACTTGGTAAAGACGCGAATGCAGAACCAGCGAGCCGTTCTTGCTCATGAGAGAGTGTATAAAAACAGCTTTGACTGCTTCTTAAAAGTCATCAGAAATGAAGGTTTATTGGGATTATACAGAGGTGAGTGATATATACGGTAATAACTCGATTTAGCACCCTCCTTCCAATACGCGCTCCCTTTCTAGTAAGCAACCCCTTGAGTTGCCCCCTCCCACCTTAAGTGTCGATTTTAGCGCCTCTTATTCCAATAATAGGGTGCTCAGTTTAGCATGGCACCACAGCTTCGACCGTTTTCATTAACAAAATTATTTCCATGTGAGAGCACAACTCCTTCAAACGCCTATCTCTTCTAATTATTTGGCGATTGCTAGCTGGTTGTTCTATTTTGAAATGATCCCGGTACAAAGAGTCCTTTTTTTGCTGTTATTGTCCATTAATTAAAAAAGTGCTTTTTTACGCTTGCATGTTTACGTAAAAAAAAGATAACAATAAACGCCTCCTCCCTAATAAACGCTCTCCCTTAAGCTACCAAAACTAAATAAGCGGCTTTGGCGCTAAATCAAATCAATACGGTAGCTACTATACCCAGCCTTGTAACACTTAGAAACATTCCTTGCCGCCACTTGTCTCACAACAAACTTATGACGCAAGTTACACAACAAAGTTGCCTGTATAACCAAGATTTCCCGCAGTTTACCCTTTGCCGCAATCAATGGGATAAGTAGTGTCAGGGTATGCTGCACAGGCAATTTTAATGTGTAATTGTTGTCACAATTTTGCTCATGTGTGCCTTGTTTAATGTCTTCCTACCCCCCTCCCCACACTCACACACATCCCCCCCCCGAAAAATAACATTAAGAATGGCAGTGCTGCAATATACAGTGTCTTGCCATGATTTATCCGTGTACAAAACACTGTTTGAAAGCCTTCATTCTTACCCACCCACAATACGACTGTCGACTTTCTTTAGAGGTGCATTTTCATGACTCCACAAGCTAGTAGCCTTGATTTTTCTTAACGTTTATTATTATTATGTGTTACCAAGGATTTACAGTGTTTAAGGTGTTACCAAGGATTTACAGTGTTACCAAGGATTTACAGTGTTGCAGTTGCAGTCGATCGGCCAGATGAGATGTAATATAGGCAATTTTAAAGATTAAAATTATTATTATTATTATTATTATTATTATTATTATTATTATTATTATTATTATTTATTTTCCAGGGTTGCCGCCCCAAATCGTTGGTGTTGCTCCAGAGAAGGCCATTAAATTAACGGTAAGTGAACCAAAATTAATGTCCTGGTTGTAAACAAACAATTATGGTAAGAAAAAAAAAATACACACGCTAAATTGCAGATGCACACAGCGTGTTCTTGCAAAGAGGTTGTGCAAAAATATCAAGGACTGTTTTTTTGTTTGTGTTTTGTTTTTGTTTTTACCCATCGAGGTGTAAATCAGTCGACTTTGTTTGACATTCTTACGAAGGACAAACCTGTGACCGTCTGATTACCGGTCCAATTGGAATTTTATGGCGCGGTTTCCCTATCAAAAAAGATATTTGGTGTGCAATGGCAATTATTGCGTTTTAGCTTTGAATTTTTTCTCAATAAAATGACATTATTGGATCTCTTTATGTGGTAATTATTCAAATGTTGCACACCCAATGTCGACTTGCACACCTTATGTTATCTTGCACACCTAATGTCGACTTGCACACCTAATGTTATCTTGCACACCTAATGTCGACTTGCACACCTAATGTCGACTTGCGCACCTAATGTTATCTTGCACACCTAATGTCGACTTGCACACCTAATGTTGACTTGCACACCTAATGTTATCTTGCACACCTAATGTCGACTTGCACACCTAATGTTGAGTTGCACACCTAATGTCGACTTGCACACCTAATGTTGAGTTGCACACCTAATGTCGACTTGCACACCTAAATGACGACTTGCACACCTAATGACGACTCAACTCCTGAGCGTGAAGTTAAATACCGAACCGCTGACCATCGAAACGAACATTTTATGGGGCCTTACATGGAGTACTAAGCAGATGGAAAACATGGCGGCGTCGGGAACGAGAATGAAAATCGGTTTGATCGAGCTCTCAACCTTATCAATCAAGCTGTTGGCATATTTTGGGGTAGTAATACATCAGAAAGCCAAGGGGAAGGAAGCTCTTACAGCAAAATTCAGCATCCGCCCTCAGCAAACACTTCGAGTGGTGCAGGTTCTGTATAAAGAAGCCCGACAGAACTCTCCAGGCTTTTTCCTGGTTTCATGAGACCATCTTGCTCGCAATTTAGCCGTCAAAATTCGTGGAAACCAAAGCAAATGGGAATGTCGTATCAACGTTTTAAGCCGAAAGACTCGTGGACGCACACGTTTGTTTGTTTATCTGAAAAAGGTGACGGTTATGTGCCACAGCAAGACAATAAAAGAGTATTAAAGGAGGCGGGCCTTGCTGAGAAAAAGATCGTTTTCAGCATCAAGAATGGTTCATTTGAGTACGTGAGAAGTACACTGGAAAATCACTTCCCCAAGCTAAAAGATGTGCAAGGTTATTTTAAAATACTACGTGCAGCTGGTGCCAGAAGAAGCTTAGAAGTAATACCAATGCCTCCTTTAGGATATACGGTACCCTTCCTGAAAGAAACCCAGGAGCAGGCGATCGCGTACGCGAGGCCAGTCCAGAGTAGCTTAGACGTAACTCTCATCACACAGTCCAATTGAATTCGTGGACGGGTGTTACGAAAACTAAGACCCCTAAATTTACCCCTAAATAAAACTTTAAATTTGAAGAAACGGATTGGAAGAAAATAATTTTGTGGATTAGACTTGGAACGGTCATGTTAATACAACTAAGTATGGTCTTCATTCATTTCGTTGTTATGCAAGCAAACTATGGAACTTGTTGCCGGATAGTGTTCTTGTCTCCTCTTCTCTCACTGCTTTCAAAACTGCACTGAAAACTGTTCACTTGGACAATGAATGCTGTTCTTTTTGTGAGCAATGCTAGTCTCGAATCAGTATGGTCATCTTTAACGTGGCTGTTTCTTATATTTTATGTACATAAATCTATATTTTATTTATTCATTCTTACCTATTTTAAGGTGCCCCTATGATCAAATTTTTGATTTTCATTTTTTTACATTTTCGTGTACTATTAGACTTTCTTACTCATCTTGCCAAATTTCAATCCATTACGAACATCAGAAGTCATTTTATTTTAACATTTATTTCCGAGAATTTACGGCCGCCATTAATCAACCTTGTTCCAAGGCTTGCGTCAAAGGCTCAAACATACCTCACGGGTTGAAATTATAATAACAATCAGCATAGAAAATTGCACGAAGAACAAGTCCAAAGTTTTTGTTGCTTTTCGCGTGATTTTCAATACTTATTGTTATTATAATTTTAACCCGTGAGGTATGTTTGAGTCTTTGACGTCACTTTCTCCCATTCGCAACCAAAAGCAGGCAAAAGTATCTGAGAATCGTGATATATATATTTTTTCTCTTGCCCAGTTTAAGACGTCTTTGTTGATCTTGTGAGTATTTTCTTTTCCAGACGAATGATTTTGTGCGTGATATTTTCCGAGACAAAGATGGTTTTATCAGCCTGCCGTTCGAAATCGTCGCTGGTGGATGTGTAAGTAGAGTTTTCAAGTGAGCGAGTTACGGGAGAAAATAGAGTTGAAAGATAAAGTACATCGAATCCTATAATAGAGTAGACGTTTTTTCCGGCAAATGGACCCTTTGAAACACCGTTGCTTAGGCTCCTATGAGTTCAATGTACCGTAAAGTGTATGATACAAGTTATTGCATTGTTATCCTCATAGAGTTAATAGCGTACATCAGTCTCGATGACTGAATTCTCAGAGTGGGACTAGAACGTCTGGAGTCAATTGAGTAACCTAACCATGAGTGTAACCTCGGTTTAAATACTGTGCAACGTTTTATGCAACTTGTCTCGCCACGTTGACCGCAAAGGACTGGGGGATATGTACGCATGTGCAGTTGGTCGCCACGTGATGAAAATTGCGAGGCAAGTTGCCGAAGGGGTGTTACCGTTGCAGAAGTAGAACTCGATTCTACTTTTTACAACGGCTTCAGTCTGCAACTTATCATTGCGAGACAAGTTGTACGAGACATTGGACAGTGTAACGCCTTCAACGACCTCGGATATAGTAAGACATAACCTAGGTTTCTTCACGCAACAACGCACTCGAGTACACGCATAACAGATTTCTCACTTATAACGGATGTTTTTAAGTTTTCGGTTCCAATGCCCGAATTGACTTGCTTATATCCAAACTACCCATAAGTTGCGAATCCTTCCGTACTGTTTTATTTTCAAACTGCTATTCGCTGTGTGTATGCTGGATGGTCATAACCGTCATGCCCAACTCCCCCCCCCCCCCCCCCCCCCCCCCTCCCCGACCTGTTTGACAATATACTGTTTTCAGGGAGGAGCCGCCCAGGTTCTCTTTACCAACCCCCTGGAGATCGTGAAGATCCGGCTGCAGGTGGCCGGGGAGGTTGGAGCTACTGGTAAAAACAAGGTGACCGCTATACGGGTCATTAGAGAGCTGGGGCTCTCAGGACTTTACAAGGTAATTACACAACGACGTTTTGATTTCCTTAGTGCCTGATTACAATAGTGAATAGAGAGCTGTAATACTTGAGAGGTATTTCACTCGGCATCTTGATGAATAGAATGTTTGAAAAGTTTGTAGTCCTTAATTCGCATTCTTGGAAGTGTTATATTCACTATGCATCGTGAAGGCTAGATGGTCTTGAAAGCTTGTAGTCCGGCCCATTTCGCATTGCAGGAACAGTTTTTTTTTATGGATGTAGATGCTCTGGATATTTCATTTCAACATCGGTTAACGCTTGTTTACTGTTTTGACCATTTCATTTGAGTCTGTGTGTGTAAGTGTCAATAGCAAGTGTCCTTTTACTTGGGCGCCTAAGCAATGTTAACATTTGTAACCGGCAGCCCGCAGTTATGGCCGGCAACTATGGTGAAGGTGACCGGCTAAAAGAAATGGCCAAAGAACAGCAACCATGTGAAGCTATCTTCAGTTTATAGCCAACAGCCTCAAAGCTTAAGGTTACAGTGTACCTTCAGATTGAAAATTATTGAAAATTTTTTTTTTGGCGTTAAAATAAAGTTTACAGAATGAACTTTTATCCAAAAAAGTATCGAAAAATAGTGAAAATTGACGGAGAAATGACGGTATAACTTTTGTGGGCGGAGTTTGTTTATTAAGCGATATGTTTTTTTAAGCGCTGTTTTCTCGAAGTTAATTTTTCGCTTGTTGGGGACACTTTAAAGAGCTACAACTCAAAGGAAATTTGTTCGATTTCCCTCAAATTTGGACAGAAGCTAGGCTAACATATAATCAACAAAAACGTGTCGGCGAATTTCTTAATTTCGAAAACTTTTTCGTCAAGAGCCATTTCCGTGCGATCATTCCCATTTTTTTTTCTCCCTTTTTAGAAAATATTCTGTAACTTTTCACTGCAGTTGAATATGGGAAATCGCCGACACGTTTTTTTAGCGCTTCGTGTCCGGAAACTCGAGAACAAATCAAATTAGCAAAATACAATAATCGCTTTGAGTTATAGCGTTTTAAAGCTGATTCGGACGTTCGAATTTAGACGTCGTAAAAAATTCGACAATTCATTTTATTACCAAATGGTTTCCATATTTAGATAGCCAGCTCTATAAGCTTTAATTTGATATCTGGGTTTAGGTATATTAAGTGTAATCTTAAGACGCTAGAGCTGATATACTGGAGACACCCCCGAAGGTACACTGTAACCTTAATCACAGCCCTGGACTTTTTATAGTGTAGTAGAAGGATTGTGCGATAATATATCCTAAGGCGTCCATTTCCAGCTCTCCCAACGGAGAAATCCAGTTTCTTAGCACTGGTGAACTGAAGTAATAATAATCATTCATTTTTTATTAAGTACAGAACCCATAGCTATTTAGAAAAGTGTAGCGACCTTGAGTGGGAAAGGTCGATACCAGAGGACATGTATGGCAACTGTTTGAAGCCTGTGACTGTCAGGATGAACTGTGTTCAGTGTTAATTGATTTGTGCTGACATTACTCTTCATTGTTATTATACAGGGTGCAAGAGCGTGCTTTTTGCGCGATATTCCATTCTCTGGTATTTATTTCCCTGCTTACGCCCATCTGAAGCTTCACTTTGCAGACGAAAGTGGACTGACAAGCCCAGGTGGTCTGTTTGCCGCAGCTATGATGGCAGGTAATAGAATTACAGCTTTGAACTAATATACATACAGTAACTTTACCGCACCTTTCAATAATACGCCAACTCTGACGTTCAAAGCCCAACTAAGGTTTACGTTTTACGCTGGACTTTGATCGTATGGAACGCTTGCAGAGGCGCGCTGCCAGAATTGTTGCCAAGAAAGACTCTAGCGACGGAACGCTTCAACGCCTTATGCTAAGGTGGCTCCTAATAGTTTAAACATTCCCATCATAATACATCGATGATATTCAATCACAGCTACACCAGTAAAGTTAAGAGAAAACGTTAAGTACAGGTTTGTAAACACTTAACCAATGAACAAATTTAGGTGGCTACAACATCAAAATTTGTTACCATGGCAACGTCAAAAGAGGCCAAAAGACCTCATTTTCAACCTTTTGAGGCTAATAACTTCAAAACTGCTCGGTGAAATTTTTTGATTTTTACATATTTTCGTCTTATAAACATAACAAACATTTGTACCAATTTTGAAAAAAATCTTTATATAGGATTCAGAGACATGTCATTTTTACATAAATTTAAGGTAACTCTGAACTCTATGTACAGAATTTTTAAAAAAAATTCTTGTTTCTCTTGCCAATTAAACAAAAATATATCGGAAAAAAACTTTCACCGTGTAGTTTATAAGTTATTAGCCTCAAATGGTCCAAAATAGCGTATTTTTGACCTGTTTTGGCGTTGCCATGGCAACGAATGATGACGTCATTTGGATACCACTTTGTTGACTGATAAAAGATTTAATGGTTTCAAGTAAAAGATTTTTAGCCACACCATCGGGCTAGCTGTAATGGAATGCAAAAGACAAGAGGGCTGAACAATATGGAGCCACCTTAATGACGTAAACAGCAAACATGCTTAATTGAAGAAAGTGAAAAATTCTAGGACACTGAAAAATTTTGATTTTAATATTGAATCCCCTCAGACCATGAAACATATTGGGGATGATTTTTATGTATATTAGCAGGAAACCGAGTTATTATGTATTTATTATGTATGTAAGTTATTAAGTATTTTTAGCATATGTAAATTAGCTTTTTAATATTAAAGTTTTGTAACACGACCCCACAAGCGTGCGCTTTAATTTTTATCGTGTTTAAATAAAAGATATTGTATTGTATCAGAAACCCAGAAGTAGGTTGAAACGTGTAACGCGCATTCACAGCTTCCGAATATTCATTTTTTTCTTAGTACCATATTTGGAAACCCCTCGGTCCCTCGAGATTGGAAGCAAGTTGTTCTAGCGAATTGATTGGTTAATATTTTTATCTTGATTATCATTAGCCCTCTCGGCTCCTCTCGGTAGTTGCCAACCTCGTACCCAGGGTCTCTCTTCTTCCCGCCCTCAGGGAAGAGGGACCCTGGGTACGAGGTTGGGTAGTTGCTTGTTTTTTACCAACCCGTCCTCCTCTCTGAATTAACGGTTATTGTTCTTTTGTTGAAAAAGAACAATCCTTAGTGTTCGGACAGGACTCGAACCTACGACGACCCTACGACCCTTCGCTGACTTATCCTCTCTTCTAACCACTGGACCACCACGCTGCTGGTTGAGCAAACATCAATTTTTTAAAATAATAAAATTCATGCGCTTATTCTACACCCTGTAGTAAGCCTATAAAATCACTCGCTTGAAAATAATTTTAGAAAGTAAATGGAAAGGCATGATCACCAAACCTCAACAAAAAGCTAACCATTTGAAATCAGCGCTTAGGCCTAATCACTGTAGATCAATGATATTCTATGCAAGACTCAAATAAATATCTTGCAGATATAATTTCCCATCGCCTTGGTAGTCTAGTGGTAAGAAGACGTTCCTAGTAGCGGTAGTTCCGGTTCGAATCCCGCAGTCCAAATAACATGGGTTTTTTTTTATTTCTTCTTTTCTGAAATGTCCTGGGAAACAGTGTTCGGAATTAACTATAATCGTTAATTCGGAGCAATTTAAGAATTAACGATAATCGCTAATTCAGAGAGGAGATCATGTTGTTTTTACTCATATTTCTCTTTAGTTGTATCTTATCTCCAATCCTCTCGCCGTAACTAAACCACACGATGAATTATTTGTTGAGATGGAGGCTTCGATCGGTTTAAAAACAAACTGTTAACATTCGCTGCAAGTGAATGCTCTAATGGACCTATTTTACCCTGTACCCACCGTCTTAGTCCTCACGGTAGTATAAGGATGGCTTACAAGGGTGTTACTATGTTCTTTAGGTGTTCCCGCAGCAGCTCTCTGTACACCAGCTGATGTTATCAAGACCAGATTACAGGTATAAACAAATGCATCAATAATAAAGTGTATTATCGTTTGTCTTACGAGTAGTCACTTACGATGTAGATCGTGACGTTTCGACTGCTTCATCGGGCGATGAGGTCGACTGATTACACGTCAATATTGATGGTCAATGGTGAGAAGCTGTTCTCTCTACAGTCCGCTGTAGTACCGTTCTCCTGTTGTTGTGTTTCTTGACCGTTGGCAACCACCTCTTGTTGGGATTGAATGTTGAGTAGAGGTTAAGAGGAGTCCATTACTGCAAAGCATCGCAGTATAATACTCGATTTGGAATTGTGATTTTACATACAGGATTCTCAAGGACTAACGTTCCTATAGATTGTGAGTGTTTTTTCAGCCGGACCTCGAAAATGTTTTACTTGTTTCCTCACACTTATGGGAAAGCGAGGGAAAGTCAAGGAAAACGAGCTCAGGATATGCTAGTCAAAGTCAAGTCAAGTTCTGCCAAACTTTCAAGAGTGTTTCCACAAGGAAGAACTCAATCATTTATGAAATAAATAATTCGGATGTTAAACGACTTTCAATCAATTATAGTGCGTATATCTCAAATAACTTGCAGTCTCTTATACATTCGCTGTAAAATATTTCTTGGTTAAATAGCAGATACAGCTTTCGTCTGACGGACTATTGGAGGGTCGTGTAATCAGGCGTTTAACTTGGATTTCATGTCATTTGACTCCCTATGATAAGAACGTAGACTTTGCCTGAGATTACTTTAAGTTAATATGCAGATTATTTTGCAATACCAGCAGCCCTTTCTTTGTAGCGAAACATGTCCTGAGAAATGATTTCTAATAACGTAATACGGAAATGGTATGATTAATTAACAGTAATTGAAGGGGTAAGTCTTCACAAGCCTGATGGCTCGCAACTGCCAAAGCTTAACCCGGTTCCTGTAGCATGAAGAGACTGAGAGTATTACTACTCCCCCCTGGATGGGATGCTATTGCATCGCAAGGATACCCCCCGGCATTATGTTGCCAGTACCCATTAATACACCTGGGTGGAGAGAGGCAACATGGAGAAAAGTTTCTTGTCGAAGGAAACAACAGTAATTGAAGGACTAGTTCTTAAACCTCGCAATCCGCCAAAGGCGACAAGAAAGGTGCTGCGGTTTATTTTACAAGCACCACTTACCTCGCATAGTTTCTTTCTATCCACACGGTCATTTTTCCAACACATTTCAAAATTGGCTTTATAATCATTGCGTTTTATTAATAACTATGGACAATGGACAGAAGAAGCGAAAGACTGGCATTAGCCTTGATTTGGTTAAACTTGATTTTTGATCTGCAGGTGAAAGCCAGAGAAGGTCAACAAATTTACCGTGGAGTGTTTGACTGCTTCAAGAAAATATGGAAGGAAGAGGGAGGAAGGGCGTTTTGGAAAGGAGCAGGAGGTCAGTTTAGGTTAGAAGCGGTTCCAGAAACATCAGCTTAGATTTCATCTCAGCTTTTGCCGCAATTCCCAAAAACCCATTGATTCTCTTTCGCTTAAAAGGAGAAAAGCCATATTCCTTATCTTCAAGGTAATTCATGTCGGTAAAAATACACCCCAACCTCCATGTGTGCGCATCTCTCAGCTTAACCGACCACTTGTCCATGGTATTAATCACTAAGTTGGATGAATCAAAATAAATATCAAAGCCATTTCGTGTTTGGCTGCCACCTGCAACGATCTAGAGAAAGGTGGGGCAATGATCTAAAGAACGTTAGGGCATTAACTCTGTTATTGTTTGGTATAGCTCGTGTGTTTAGGTCTTCACCTCAGTTTGGAGTCACGTTACTCACATACGAACTTCTTCAGAGAGTGTTTAAAGTGGATTTCAGTGGAAAAGGGTGAGTGTATAGCTACTTGCGAGTCAGTAATGCGATTCAACGAGAGTTTAAACTCTCTATTTCGTTTGACCTGCAACTCTATTGAATCTGCTTGAATTTTCATTGAATTCACGCCATTTTTCGACTGCCACCTCATATGCTCTTAACGAATTTGAACTCTCGTTAACCCTTGTCAACTCTAGTACTTGTTTATCCCGGGCTTCTAGAAAAAACAAAACAAAATTAAATTACGATTATCACGCGCGCTCGCGTGATCTCCCGCTCGACTATTATGGAGAGAAACGAGGGACAACTTGTATTCTAAACTTGAAGCAAACAGTTACCACGTATTCCAAGCGCCGGAAAATGCGTAAGCCAGAAGATTGGGTCTGTTGTTACTCCTGATTGGTTGGGAAAAAACATCGTTTTGTGGGATTCAATAGAAAACATGAGGTTGTTTGGGCTCGTTACAGAGTTGAGTAAAACCAGGCATTCTTCTAACTCTCCTCGACAGGTAATCAGTGTAATCCTTGTGGTATTTTTCATTCCTCAAACAGAGCGGTGGTGCACGAGGCGTGGAGCGAAAAGAAAGCGTTCAACCCAGACGTCTCCCTTCATCCTGACCACATCGGCGGCATGAGAATGGCCGTGGCCTCGTTTGCAGGCATTGAGACTAGGTTCGGCTTGTGCTTGCCCAAGTTCGCGCACACTTCGGCGTTTCACACATCGGGACAGAAGAAAACTTGATGAGAATTCACCGAGAATCCTTCTGAAATATGACGATCCAAGCTAAGAATTGCCGGGCATCTGCACCTGCGTTTCCGGCATTAGCTAAATCTTGAGAGTATATCACATCATTTGTAGTTAAATATCGTATCTGAAGTACTCATGTAATCTTTTTATCCGCAGCCATAGTTTTACTTGGTCGCGTTATCAAGTTATTTAATTTTGATGGCGTTGTTTTATCGTAACAGAACCCTGAAAAATGCACAATAACTGTTTTCCAACGAATTTCCCAAGTCAAAAACAGAATTAGTCAGACAGCCAGTGACTACCAATCAGTAAACTAAAGTGACGTGAAACAAAGCGCAGTTTTGATTGGCTGGTAACGAAAATCCCTCGCTCTGATTGGTAGCAATAACGTGCTGGAGTTTCACTGAACATCAAGCTCAAGCATTAGCGGGTACAAATGTAAAAACAAATATCAAATTACTCGGCGATATGTGGATTACGACTCATGCATACACCACTGATGCAGACAAGGTGCACTGAAATATTCACTTTGTCACTTTGTGGTCGACTACATGAATGAACAAACGGGCAATGTTTCATACACAAGTATGCAGAAATGCCGCAAAATGTCACCACTGTAGATAAATGCGGGAATGAAGACCAACCAAAAAAAAACGTTGCTTAAGTTATTCTTTCGAAGAGGAGTTGTTTCAATTCTTAATGACCAATCAAACTTCGCAAAACTGTTGTTCTTGTCAACTGTTGGTTTTGAAATTATCCATCGGTTCCGAGATGTAGTATTATTTTTTTCACTTATCAGAGTTGAAAATCTGAGAACTCGCGGACAGTCTTAAAAGCCGAACTGAAAATTCAACCATTTATTGCCGAATAAAAATGGATCATATACAAAAAAGTTATAGTTTGACATTCATGTTCATACATTTTATTTATTTGTGAGCTAGCATATTAGTAGGTCAAAGTTTTCTATTTACACAAAAAATGGAAGTGTGAAGCAAGTGTGAGTATTTTAACCTATACATACCAAGGTTAGCTAGTGAATTTTATTTTGTTTGGATGTATTTAACCAGGGTATTTTACCAGTAATTCTTTTCCTTTTACGAGTCCAAAATTAACACTTTTTGACTACCTTAACGCCACTAATTTCTGCGGGGTTTACAAAGAATCCCCCCCCCCCCTCCAAAAATTGCAAAATTGTCCGGTAAAATTGTCGCGATATTCAGTGAGTAACTAACAAAGACTGAGAAAAGTATTAAGCTTCCAGTCCAAACAATAAAGTGAATTAGTTTCTGCGAACCTTCAAAGATGGGTAAAAACTAAATAACAAAAATAAAACCCACGCGAATATAATAAAAAGCATTGGGGGTATTTAAATTGAAAGACAGGTTAAGCTCTTTTTGCGACCACTTTCGTAAGTGAAATGCTTCTTTTAGCAACCAAGCTCACAAAACACCGTTTTTCTACTGAAATTATTTTCGGTAAAACTCCGTAATTGAAAGTTCTCTAGTTACGACCACGTTTTCCAAATCCCTAAATTGGTTGCTTATACGAGAGCTGTCAGAGCCTCACTGTACTGATGTATTAGAAACTACAGTATTGTGTATTTATCCTTAGTTAAAATCCATCAATTATTCTGTCGTGTTATTAGTCATGTGGACATCGCTCTTTTATGCTCTGGGACAACGGATAAAATTTGACTTTTAGAGCATTGATAAATTCTTTTACCATAAAATTGCACTAGAACCTTTTTTTATAAGAACGTTGAGGCTATGATTGGCCTGAAATTAAAGGACGTGTCAAGAACGCGCCCAGGCTGCGATTTAGTTTAAAAAAGTCTCTATTCGCCATGTTTTGCAAATGAGATAAGGAACGTATACAAGTCTTTTTCCATTTTATACAAGCAAGCATGTATTTGTAGAACTTTACCTATAACTCTTTATTCTTAATTACTCTACTATGTATCCTTAGAACCTGCTAAGATCGTTTACACAGGCTTAAATCCCCCCCCCCCCCCCCCAAAAAAAAAAAAAAAAAAAAAAATTAGAACGTGCAGCCCCAGCTCAGCCCAAAAATTAGACGTTCTTATATATGTAAAAAATGGAATACGTAAATTTTGGTTGGAATGTACATAGGTGATACGATGGAGTAATATTCTGAATGGACTTTCCGACCGGAGCATTTACTTGATTTTACCATCTCCAGGCCTTTTTCCTACATTGACCCATATCACTGGCAATGAACTCGGTGTCTGCACAACAGGCGCTGTTGTGGTGTGCGAGGGAGAGATGACTCTTTTCCTCTGTCGCTTGCGTGCCTCGCGCTCGCGCAGCACAAAAGCCACTGTTATGCAGGTGGCAGGTGTTTCGAACAATAGGCCATTTGCACGATGACGTCATTTCACTACTACTACCAGAATTCATTTCGTTTTCCTTTCTTATTTAAATTTTGTAATCCCAGTGCGGTTTAAATAACAATAGCCCCTATTTGCACTACAAAACAAAAACTGAAGGATTCTGGTAGTAGTAGTCAAATGACGTCATCGTGCATATGGCCTATACTGGTAAATGGAATACTACACATTTCAACAGAAATATTGTTAGGGTCTGTAGACCAATCAATTTCCCCAGGTTAATGGTAAACAACTGAGGTCAGTATTCTAAGCTTTATTCTTGGTTAGCATTCCTCTTAAACTTGTTTAAGCAAATTCCAATTCGCCCTAAGACTTAATCAGGATTGGCATTTACAGCTAGTTATTGATTTCGGCCCTGTGCATACAGTAATAGAAAGAAGTACCTCCATACGGTAGTACTTTAATACTGTCTTGTAAATGTTGGTATTAATGTAAAAAGAAATTGTACCAAAGAATTCCTAATAAATAAAAGATTTCTTATTTTGGATGTACGATGTTGCATTAACTGTCGGTCCTAAAACCTGATTATCATGTGACAGACGATCGGGGACGACCATACAGGGTCGTAGCAAGCGGGCTTCTGCCCGTCCCTTCTAGAGGGGTCCGGGGGCATGCATCCCCAAAATGTTTGAAAATGAAACACCGGAAACTGCATTTTCCGGCATTTTGGGCTTTTAAATTTCAAGTTTTTGATAGATGAAAACTCTTTCTAAACTGACACTTATTTATTCAAAGCACAGCACATTTCCATGATCCAAAAGGCTCACGTGGTGAAGTAATTAAACATGATCACACAAACATCAATATCTATTTCCATAGATTTTTCTTATACTCCCAATAAAATTCTAATAATAGTTGCCAGTCATTGAGAAGCACAACAGTTGAACAGAGTCAATTCAGTGGTACCTTTTCTGGGGCGGATCCACTAGCAGAAGGGGTTCAGAACATGGTTTACTTTCTGACTCTCAATCGGGTTTCAGACCCCTACATTCCACTTTGACCGCTTTATTAGATTGGTTTGGTTTATTGGTTTGATGTCACTAATGATTGGTTTCTAAATATGGATAAAGGCCTTTAATGGTGTCATATTCTTAGACCTTAAAAAGGCTTTCGACACCATGGATCACGAAATTTTGTTGGACAAACTGAAACAATATGGTGTATGCCAAGTAAGCCTAAATTGGTTTACTTCATACCTTACAGATAGAACACAAAAAAACATTTGTCGATGGTGTGCTGTCAGATAGCTGCACAATTAAATCGGAATACCACAGGGTTCTATTCTTGGGCCACTACTATTTATTGTTTACATAAATGATCTTCCATCTTGTAACCTCTTCTCTAAAGTGCGGATGTATGCAGATGATACTAGAGTCATACTAGTTTAACTGTTGCACATGCTGATGAGTACATTCTGGAGCAACAAATGAATCATGATCTACATGAAATACATACATGGCTAATAGCGAATAAACTTAGCCTAAATGTGGTAAAGACAAAATATATGATTGTAGCTAGTCAATATAGGATAAAACACCTTCAGCACCAGTTTAATATTCATGTCGATCACAAACCCCTTGTAAGGGATAAGACGTATAAATATCTTGGTGTTGAAATAGATCAGTCATTAACTTGGAGAGATCATGTAGACAAAATTGCTAAGAAAACCTCTGGAGGGATTGGCGTTCTGAGACGTGTAAGGCATCTCTTACCTTATCATACATTAATTATGATGTGATGTAGTATAGTGTGGGGGAGTTGTGGGAAAGGGTTGTGTAACAGACTCCAGACCCTCCAAAACAGAGCTGCCAGGGTGATAACCTCCTCTAACTACGATAGACGATCAGTTGAGGTACTGGATGAACTTGGGTGGGATGATCTTGAAACACGAAGGACAAGACAACTAGCCATAATAATGTATAAATTGAAAAATCGAAATGTACCTGATCATTTGGCTCAAATTTTTAATAGTACAAACTCTATGTATTCTTACAATCTAAGAAACTCAACATATAATTTATTTGTACCAAGACCGTATACTGAGGCTGGAAAAAATAGCTTCCACTATAGAGGGGCAGTTCTCTGGAATAGTCTATCAAATACTATTAAAGGGCAGACAAGCCTGAAATCGTTCATATCATATTTGTAATTTAGTATAGTTTTAATGACCATTTTTATTTTTATTGCATGATTTTTGCACGGCTCTCTGGAAGAGCATTTTTATGATTGAGACTCCGTGAAGAAATAAAGATGATTGATTGATTGATTGATTGATTGTTCGATGAATGGGGCCGCCGAAGGCGTCCCCCCTGTATGGGGGTCCCGGGGGTATCCTCCCCCGGAAAATTTTGAAATTTCAAGTCCTCGGAAACGCGATTTCCGCCATTCTGTGGCAAGTCAGCGCGTTTTAATATCTCATTTTTTAAAGTTAAAATGCGATTCTGTATTTATTTTATATTTTTACAAGTTTTTGACGTTAGCTGTTTTAATTTAGGGGGTTCGATCTAAGCCCCCGAATCCCGCCCCCCCCCCCCCCCCAGATCCGCCGCAGCTTTCTACACTGTCTCAGCAAACCAAAGAATATTGAAAAAAGTAAAACACTTCGGAATGTCAATTACGAAACGAAAGATCGACTGGCTCTGTATCTTGAACCAGCAACTGTTTCACCTGTCAGAATCATCAAAGAAAGTTAGACTGTCTGAGTTGCCTTTGAGGCAAACACAGACTTCTCGGAAGGTCGTTCTTTGAAAACTTCCCAAACAAATGCTTGCACCGCTGGTTGTCTCCCACAAACAAATTGGCAACTTCCACCATGTCCAAACCATCTGCCAATTTCTCGTGGACATGCAGACTAAGCATGAGGTGATTGAGCCTGACCTCTCCCATGGTTGAACGCAGGTTGGTCTTGACACGCTTTAAGGCGGGGGTCCACATGAACTCCGTTTTTCCGCCACTTGACATGGCTTTAATGGAAATATCTTGTTCACGTTTCAAGCAATGCAAAAACTCTTTGCTCATTTCATGAATCTATGTTATGGGGTGTTTTGTAAATTTTTGGGTGATTTTGGGGTATCTTTGGGAGGAAATAGTTTTTCTCAAAGGATTTGTAAAATTTAGCAACCTGGGGTGCTCTTTCGTGGGTATCACCTGTCTGTTGGTGTTCCATAAATCATTTTTTCCCCTTCTATATCCCTTTTTTAAACCTCTTCAAATTTCATTCAAATGATGGCGTTGGTAGCCGCTGACATGACAAGTAGAAGCTTACCAAGGGTGCAAATCTCACTCAGTAGGAGTTTGCGACCATTTCCAAGTGACTGAAATCAGTTTTATTTTCAACATTTTATGTTTGTTTTTAACTTTTTTTGGAAAAAAAAAATGGGGAGCACGGGCCCCCCGGTCCCTCCCCTTGCTACGGCCCTGCCATATAACCGCTTCGGTCGTCTGAAAGAGTGTGAGCGCGCGGCCGTCAGCAAAATTCCTGGGTCCGACAAAATGGCGCGAGTTTCGCGAACAAAATGGTGGATTTTTTAAATCGAAGAGCGAACCTCGTGGCTTGTTATCTGCTTCTTCTGGCAATTTGGATTATTAAGGGATGCTTAAGCCAGACTTCACAATGGGCTGATTTATTCAACGATCAATTTTTCTGCTAATAAATTTAGCCTTCCTCAGACTCTCCTCAGGCCCGGAGTGAAGGAAAATACTCTAACGGCTCCTAAATTCGAACTTAAGACTAAATTCGAACTTAAGACTAAAATGCAGCGAACGAGTAAGATATCGAGTTGACCAACAAGTCACTCACTTTGAGACGAAGATTTTGAAAAAATTCTTTGAAATTTCCCGAAGATGTCCGAAGATGTTTCGATTGTACACCACTTTTTAACTCGTGTAAAGATATTGATATCTTCACTCTTCACAGTGAAGACAAAACTGATATCTTTACTCTTCACAGTGAAGACAACCGATATCTTCACAGGTGTCGAGATACGATTTTTCCGCGGTGAGAGAAATCCTTGTATTTGTCTTAATTTTATATAATAAACATATATGTACAATAAAGGCAATTCATAGAGAAAAACGTTCATTCCGTTGGTTTATGCCGTTTGGTGATAAAGTTTTACCTCTATCTATGAGGTATGCTTCTCGTGTTTTATGACAGGATGCACTGAGTGTCGGTCCGCAATTTAAGAGGAATAAGTTGCATGTCTGTGATATACCCCCATCTTCCCTGGCTCCGACAAACCCTTTACGAAGTGAACATTTTACTAGACTTACTTGTTAAGTTTTTTACGGTATAATTTTGTGAAAAGAGTTACATTTACCCTGCTGGTTGATCAATATGTCATGCGTCCTTTAGAGGGACGATTGAATGACAATGTGTTTTTAGTAAAACGACAATAGAAAAGTTAGTGACAATATATTTATTTTCATTTCAAACCACAAGGAGTAAAAATACCATATGTGACACCCAGAGTTGGTTTTTTAACTAAAACGGTCTCAGGAACGCTGGAAATAGCATTTCAGAGAGTTTCATTTGAAAAATTTCCCCCTACACCCTCCTAGTGGCTCGCGCCTTCGGCGCTCGGCGCGAGAGATTCCCCCCACCAACATTATATTTCCGGCGCTGCCCCTGCCAGAGGCAAGACCCATTTCTGGAGCAGAATGCGAACTGTTGTATTTAATTTAAGTTTGAAGTTTCACCTTATTTCAATTTTTGTCCGTATTTTGTCCGATCACAATAAATTAGTACAAAAGTTATTGTTGAGAGAGATATCAGTTATGGGAATCGATAAATTTGACATCTTTTGTTAATTCTTTACTTCCCTTCCGTGTAACTCTGGAAACCACTCTCTTCATGAAATTCTTACAATAACGACTCGGTTGACGATAACAACAGCTAGACAAATATGTCATTATGTTTGAAAAAGCGATATAAGTCACATTATAGGTACAATATAGACACAGGATTCCCGGAGAGAGCCAATCAGCTTCACGATACGTATATTTACTGATATAGGATATCACATATACTCGGGTTCATGGTAATACTCCTTATTACCTTTCTCTCATTCAAAGTGCGTGATATATATAACAACTGTTTCGTCCTTTAAGTCTTAGTGGACTTCCTAATGTTCTTCAGTGATATTCGCAAACTTCAGCTTTCCCAGATGTCTTTTTCCGGTCTTAATATTTGTTGATTTGTTTTTGTTTTTGTTTAGGGAGATGTTTAGAAGCCCAAGTGGACGTGGCTGTAACCCATGTTATATTCTGAGGTTTGTTCGCTATCGGCGGGTGTTTGTCTTGTTTTTGGGCATTTTAAGTATGGTATCGCTCATTTTCGTGTATCGACGAACTCTGGTTCTCAACTCTACATCCTATAAACTTCGCCCGAGTATCTCGCATATGGAAAGTAATAGCAACCCATCACAGAAACAAGAAGAAGACTTCAGTGCTGCATGCCGGCTTCCCGCTTTGGATCCATTTCATCCCAGCGTGGTTAAGTTTATAAAAGATCTTGGCAAGTTACGCTGCAGCGGGGTGAGTTTTTCAAGCTTTGAAAACAACGTGCTTAAGGTGCAAGGTGAAGATATCACTTCTGCGCAGTACAGAAAGATCGAGAGGACACCAGGGAATGATTTTCATGTTGTACTTTCTAATCCAGTGAGTGTTCAAAATATAGGCCAAAGTCCTATGGCAGATGGAAACAAGAAAGGTGAGCCACTTTCTATGACTTACTCAACCTCGGCTATGCTCAATCAGCAAACTCCAGGGATCTCCGAACTTAATAATTCGGTACCAGACCTCGTAGAAGCCGATCATGTCTAAGTTTATCCTAGCAGCTATGCCGAGCTCACAAGCAATTTTTTGAGATAGGGACAATTCAAGCGTTACGTTTCGGTAAACGCACAACTAAAACTCGCAACAGAAAGTTATTTTAGCGCCCAAACCAATTTGACAGTTGTCAACCTAAACAAAGCTTCCATAACTGGATGACTTCAGTTCAATTTTGAAAACGAAAAGCATTTGTTGGCGGCCAATAATAGAAAATATCTGTTGACACAGTCTTTGACTATAAAATGTAAAAACAAACATTTCAACGAAATACCTTGTAATTGAATATTTTTCTGTAAGCGATAAAAATCAAATTTCGTAAACAGAGCATTTCAGTTCGAGATTTATTCCCTTTGGCGGTTCTTAAGGTGGCTCAAGACAGTTTCTAGTAATTTCCAGTACTTACACTTTGATGGATCAACACTACCACTCTTTAAGTAAGTGCTACAATAATGGTATTCAACAAATGCCCAGTCATTGTTAAACAAGTTATGGTCCTTGCCATGACGTAACAGATTACCATAGTAGCAGTATAACGTGTTAAAGACACCTTTTTAGGAAGGGGTTCAGAGCCATCTTAACTTTTCGAAAAGTTAAGGTAGCTCTGAATCCCATTTTCTCTTGAACCGGAACATTTCTTCTACTCAGCTCGAAAACTAATTTCTTCTTTTTAATAGACTATTTTGCTTATGTTGTGTTCCCAGTGCATCTTGGGCAGTTCTAGTCCTTTGCGGGGGCAAACGGCCAAAATTAAAATTTCAAATTACCTGCCAAACTGGTCGTTTGCCCCCACAAAGGACTGGAACTACCCAAGATGCACTGGGAACACAACATTAGCAAAATAGTCTATTTTCATTGCTATGTTTGCGCCGTAATGGCCTCACGCGCTACATAAATTAGCACATTCCCCCTCCTGAGACCGTTGTAATGCCTTTGGGTATTTCGCTTAGTATTTATACGCCCTCCCGACTTGAGATCGTTCTCATTTTGCGTTCATGCCCCGAGAGGTCTCTTCAGAAGTGTCCTTTTTTGCCCCTCCCTCCTCCCCTCAGCGACGGAAACCTCCGCATGCTGCACTTCTTCGCATGCGCGGAAATTATTTTCGCTCCATGTCTTAGTACCCTCGCGTGTGCCATAGAGGTGCAGCATGACAATGAAAATTATTCTACTATTCGCCGTTCCGAGGTTGCACGGGAGATTAGGTCAAGTTACGTGTCGCAAAGCATCATAGGGCTATTTTGGGGGACGCCATTTGTTGAAATTCTCGTAGCTTTGTGTTTTGGTTTTGGTTGTTTTTGTAAAATGGGTAAATTTAACTGCTGTGTGCCAGGATGCACAAATAACTGGAGGAACTCGCCAGATATAAAGTGTCACACTTTGCCGAGTGATGCTAAAGTAAGGCGTTTGTATAAAAAACTCATACGCAACGAAAATGTGAAGGTGGATGCACAAAACACTAGGATTTGTGGAGATCACTTCCCTGGGGGCGAAAGAATGTGCAGAACTCAACTAACTTCGACATTTCCTTGGACTGTAACTCCTCAAAAGCGACGAGTTTTTGAGAAGCATACCCCAAAACAACCCTATGATGCTTTGCGACACGTAACTTGACCCAGTCTCCCGCCCAACCTCGGGACGGCGAATAGATTCCTGCATTGTTTATTTCAGTGCTAGTCCGGTTATTATATATTATTTTCCTGTATGGTAGGTTTTACTTTCTTCCACCACAGTGCCGTTACTTAATTTAATTTAATTCAATAATTAAAATTTATATAGCCGCGCAAATTTCATGTACATGATCAAATGCACTTGCATTGAACATATAATGTTCCTCAGTGTCTTCCCGTCAGTTCGTAAACTTATATAAAATATCTTTTATGAACTGAGCCGTTTCAACTGACGTTGAAACACATTTTCTATCATGTCTCCAGGCGTTTTTATTGGAAATGCATCAGTTGACGCCGACTTCATCCGAGTAGACATCGTCACCTCTTCGGGAGAGACGAACAGTGATGTACACATGCACGTGTTTCCCAAAAAGGAAGTTCTCGACAGACAACAGAAACCTGGTGGTATTCCGTTAAATGTTGCTCTGATTATGTTTGACTCCACATCGGCAGCTAATTTTAAAAGAAAAATGCCAAACAGCTTGGAATATCTGACCAAATCACTGAACTCCATTTTGCTTCAAGGTGAGAGGACACTAACAATGTTTTCTTCGCTTGGTTTGGTTTCCTTCATCTTTTTACTGAGCATTACATTATTTTCAGACTGTTGATTATTCTTCTAGTCAAGACACACTTTTATGCGTCCGCCAATTCTTTCCTTTGCTTGGCACAATACGTTACCGCCAACACTGAATTTGCTTGCGTAACACAACCGGTTGAAGTTGTGCAACACATGTTTGGGTCTCGTAACGCTATCACTTTCGCAACCGACTTGAATTTGTCAGAAATGAAAAGAATAGGTGAAATGTTAGCTAACTTCGCATTTTTGTAAATTCGTGGTATTTTGGGGTTACTTTTGGTATGTCTTAAAAATACGCCAGTTTTAGGGCCCGTAAGCAAGGGAACCATTTTGAGAATTAAAAGAAAACTAGTAAATTACAGCATTTAAAACTTTGAGACGTATCAGCTGAATATGAAAACTACATGCAGGGAAAATTTGGGATGATAAACGTTCTTTTGAGGTAAGATATATTGAAAAATGTATTTTTACGCCGGTTTTAGGCGCACATACTGTACAACAAATAACTCAACTGAACACAATGTTGCATTATACGCTGAAAATACGGTGCGGATGACTTTATACTACAGTAACAACTACTACAAATAACTCAAACACACTGTTGCATTATACGCTACAAATACGGTACGGATGATGACTTAACTTGGTTCTGTCCTGGTGTACCGGTACACAAGGACAAAAACAAAACACTTAACAATAGACTGCGCAGACAAAGGAAAACAAAGGGAATACAATGTGAAAAACCTCGTGAACCCGTACACCAGGACAGAACCCTTAATTTCGAGGACGATTGAAACGGATTTCAAATGTGAAAGCTAAAGCGAATTAATTGTTGGCCAAAAGGCGATGATACTTGTAAATTCCATTTCTTAGATGTATTTTTTTTTCTTAATAAATCTCTTTGATCAACAATTGTCCAACCAATTTATAAAAGCACTAGTTTTGTACTTGCGGAACTACCGTCGATGATGATTGCTTTTGTTTGACTGACAGGCGAGACAATAGTAGGAGATGGCACCACCGCACAACTGTGCGCAATGCTTACTGGGATAGACGAGACACGCCAACCAGAAGCTCGCAGGAAAAAAGCTTCGTCTGAAACAGTTGACAATTGGCGCTGGATTTTTAAAGACTACAAAGAAAAAGGATACGCTACGATGTTTTCAGAAGACTCACCAAGGCTTGCAGCTTTCAATTTTCGTTTGCACGGTTTTCGAGATCCACCTACAGACCATTATGCCAGACCGTTCTGGTTGGAAGCTAAACACTTTATTCATAGACACTGCATTAAAAGCCGGGCTTCCCATAACGTGTCTTTGAATTATTTGCTGAGTTTCTTTCGAAGTTACAAGGAAACACCGAAGTTTGCTTTCTCATCTCACGCAGTAATTTCACACGGTAACATCAACACGGTTGGCTTTGCAGATGACGATCTAAAAGCTTTTTTGCAAACTTTTGAAAAAGAATCTTTCCTCAACAGCACTCTGTTGATTATTTTCGCCGACCACGGAGCACGATTTTCAGATTTCAGGAAAACAATCCAAGGAAAACTGGAAGAAAGGTTTCCATTCTTGTCAATCACATTACCAAAATGGTTTCCAAGCAAATATCCGGACCTCTACAGCAGCCTTGTTCATAATTCCCGCGTTTTAACATCACCATTTGACGTGTACGCTACTTTACGTCACATGGTCTCATACCCGGAGTATCCAAGCGGCATTGTAATTGGACAAAGCTTGTTTAACCGAATTGACAAGAAAAATCGCACATGCGGAAGTACGGGTGTTGAAGATCATTGGTGTCCTTGCCTTGATTTAGAAGAAGTTTTAACTAATGAGCCAGCAGTTAGCGAAACAGCAGCATTCGTAGTGCGTTACATCAATGATCTGACGTCTCAGAGTGAGGAACTGTCACAGTTGTGTCAGCGGTTGTCTTTGAAGGAGATAAAGAGCGCGTTTCGTGAAATGCCAAAAGAAGCCATGCAAAGATTTAAGAGCTCAAAACATGCGGCAGATGGCGCATGCGATGCGTGTGTAGCAGTGATGGGCGACAAAGCTAAAAACACGCTTGAAAGAGACACGCTGTATCAGTTACAAGTGGTCACCTCCCCTAATGAGGGATTTTATGAGGCGTCTGTGAGAATCAAGAAAGGCATTCCTTCACTTGTGGGAGATATCAGTCGTATTGACGCGTACAAAGACCAGCCATATTGTATTGAGAAAGATTTTCCTCTTCTGCGGAAATACTGTTACTGTTCTCCTAAGACTTCTGTACAAGAATAGTTTTATCTTTAGATGCATGATAGAATTGGACTGAACTGTAATTGATCAAAATCCAGTCACCCTCTGTTCTCCTGTAAATCTTCACGATGACCAAGATCTATTAGCGTCTATGAAAAACAGCAAATGGAAGAGGTTTTTAGTAATATTAAGAATAATTCTTGGTAAACTTATATCAGCCGAAGCCAAAATATTTTGATTATAGAGAAGAAAAAACTTAATTAACAAACAGCTATTTAATTCAACACTTTACTCTTTTCTCGCAAACAAAATTCATTCATTTACAAATTACAAATTGTCAAGAAGTGGTCAGAAATTACAAGTCTTATTGTTCATGTGCGAAATATTAAGGGATATATAAAAGACAGAAGAGTACACGAGGGATCGAGGAGTAATAAGGGCGAAACCTAATTCTCATTCTTTTTTAATCTTTATTAATAACACAGGTATTTAAATTATAAATACATCAGTATATTACAGAACAAAGACAAAATAGTAATAAATATATCATTCAATAAATAAATGAATAATACCTTAGTAGTACAGATATTATTCTAATATCACGTAATGCAAACATTCTATAATGTAATTAGTTTTAGGCAGCTGTTGAGAAGAGGCGATCGATTTAATGTAATTCTATGATTAAAATCTTAAAATGTCATTAAAAATAAAAGTAAAATAAAAGCCAAGGTATAAACCAAGAAAAATATACTTCATATATTTACAATTTACTGACGCAAGTATTCCAAAAGAGCTACTAAGTTAAGGTGGGCGCAGACATAACTGTCAATGGTGTGGATCTTTTTTATTCGCCCACCGTACTCATCCCCCAAACCCCCACTCCACATACACATACATACCACAATCATCACTCCCCAGTTTTGACCTTCTTATGGCTTTTACACTAAGGGACACAACCTCGCGTCTCCTCGCGTCAGCAGATTTTTGCGCGTGCCGTAAAATCGCAAGCTACATGAGAAATTGATTTTAAATCTTATTAGTCCTTGAGCCAAGTGTCTAAAAATAGCGGATCTTTACCAGCCGAGGTGGTTAATGCTATCAATGATTTTCTACAATCTCTTTGTGTAGATCACAAAAATTACCAAATAGACTCCATTTGGCCGTGTGTCTGTTTAACAAATAGATTCCATTTGGCCGTGTGTCTGTTTAACAAATAGATTCCATTTGGCCGTGTGTCTGTTTAGCAAATAGATTCCATTTGGCCGTGTGTCTGTTTAACAAATAGATTCCATTTGGCATTGTGTCTGTTCAGTTATAGATCTCAGATGACGTCATAATGTGGTAAGGACAAAAAAGTGGCACACGAGCCGCAGGCGAGTGTGTCACTGATGTTCTTACCACATTTTGACGTCTTCTGTAATCTATAACTGAACAGATACATGGCAAAATAAAATCTCATATTTGTTTTATGCAATAAACAGAAAAGTAAAAAGAGTAAAATTACGAAGTTGCCTCGTAGCGCTCGACTGTTCGAAGATTTGTTCCAATTTAGGTATTTTTCAAGTCGCCAAGAACACTTTTCGTGTTGGTTTCTTCTTTTTCTTGCTTGTAAATAGCTCCTGCTGAACATCTTTCGAGGCTTTTACTTGCTCAATCCAGAATAATCTCGCACACATTTTCAAAACTGTGCGCCATGTTGGACAAAACAAAGCAAACAATTTTTCTATGACGTCAGCCGTGCGTCTGTTTAGCAAATAGATTCCATTTGGCCGTGTGTCTGTTCAGTTATAGAGCACAGATGACGTCAAAACGTGGCAAGAACAGAAAAATGGCACACAAGCCGCAGGCGAGTGTGTCACTGATATTCTTACCACATTTTGACGTCTTCTGTGATCTATAACTGAACAGACACGCGGCAAATTGGAATCTATTTGTTTTATACAATGAACAGAAAAATAAAAAGAGTAAAATTATGAACTTGCTTCGTAGCGCTCGACTGTTCGAAAATTTGTTCCAGTTTAGGTATTTTCAAGTCGCCAAGAACACTTTTTGTCTTGGTTTCTTCTTTTTCTTGCTCGTAAACAGCTGCTGCTGAAAATTTTTCTAGGCTTTCCCTTGCTCAATCCAGAATAATCTCGCAAACATTTTCAAGACCGTACGCTTTGTTGGACAAAACAAAACAAAGCAAACAATTTGACATCAGCCGTGCGTCTGTACTCTGATATAAATCATAGGCAACGACCAATCACAGAGCGCGTAGTATTCAGTTCATTGTATAATATAAGATAGAAAGCTCACAATAACGGGTATCACGTGTCCTCAAATTTCAGGATATTATGATATATTATACTTAATTAGCTGATAGGGTATAACACTTCTTATTCTTAACTCATTTTAAGGTGGCTCCCAACAGTTTCGAGCACTTTCCAAGACTAAGATTTTGATGGGTCATTAAAACCACTCTTTATCAGTTGATGCTACAATCATGGCATCAAACGAATGCTCAATGAATGGTGAACACGTTATTATAATTTTTGTGACACAATATGTTACTATAGCAACAGTATAACGTGCTGAAAACACCCTTAATTTTAGCTTTAAGTGTTACTAACTCAAAAACGACTCGGTGAACCCCATTTTTTATTGTCGAAGTTTGATCAGCAGGATAAGATGCACCTTTTAGCAAAGTTTAAAAAATTCTGTACATGGGGTTCAGAGCCACCTTAATGTAGCACACTGAATGGGAAAATTTCAAACAAATTAAACCGTTCGGTTTTGAATAAATCGCTAAAACTTTTTCACATTAAGAGATCGAGCTTTTCATTCAAATGCAGTTTAAAAAGAGTGAAAACGTCAAGCAAAACTGCATTTGAATGAATAGCTTTATTGAATCTCTTTATTGCCAAGGAGTTAGTCAGTGCTATTTGCAGGGAGTAATAATTTAAGTCTGAGGAAACTTTCTGTGGTAATTTAATGATAATTTGTGAGGCCTATGGAATGTTTTGACCACTTATATTTCAAACATGAAAAAACACGTGTTAAAATGTTTTAGCGATTTATTCAATTTGTTTGAATTTTTCCCATTCAGTATGCTATATGCTATGCTATAGCGCATATATTCGCTTGTCGCGGGTAGCCCCAAAATCGAAAGATAATTAGGAAAAACTGTTTTTCGCCATGTTTGATTACCGTTGCTATGGAAACGCTGATTAGCATAAAACGAGCATCGCCCAAAACTTTCATCCAAGCCTAACATCAGGTATCAAATTCAGATTCCTTGAGCTGAAGTGAGATTATGTATAAGTGCATTCAAAAAGGTAAGTGTAACCCCCCCCCCCCCCAAAATACTTGGATACACCTTAAAATAGATATGTCCAAATTGTACTTTGAACTACACGATGTTCACATGACAGTGACGTCATCCTCGAAAAGCTTTGTGAATGATGGAACTTACTAATAACATAAATCTCGAGTATAAACACGCATTAAATATTAAAGTTTACCGGTCATACTCATACTAATTACTTGTGTCGCTGTACTTCTAAACTAGTGCTACGCGGAATTTTTTTTTCTCCTTTCTTTTATTTTTAAATGAAAATTGATAAAGGTTGGCAACCTTTATTTCTCGAACGTCTTAATTATAGTACTTTATTTCTAAAATTTTCTGAAGGAAAACCTATGGCTATTTTTGACATTAAAGTTATTTACCGCGGAGACGCCGTTAAAAGTTAACTTTAATATGGATCTGTTCCTCAAGTATATACCTCCAATTATTTTTTCCAAAACTATAACAAGACTATAAATAATGAGTCACAACTTCAAAGAAACATGACTGAAAATTCTAACATGATTGAACAATGAGTCAAAGTTGGAGAAACACTTTTTCTTTTTTTATATAAAAGCAGGCCTGCTAAAAGTAAACAATTTATAGTTTACGAAATCCATGTAAGCTTACTTACTTACCCTGAATCGGAATCCAATGGTCTAATTCGTTTGTATCTTTTTGTAAAGGAGCTTTCTCGAACTGTTAGAGTTGGAGATTGATTCAAAGTGTTCACTGAAACAGTTACTTGTCCTCCGCTGATAACAGCACCCATGAATAATGACAGTGGTTGCTGGCCTGCTTGTTTGTTTTCATGAAGCTGAGCTAGAGAACTCTCGACTTTTTTTTGTGTAGCAGTCGGTTGTTGTTGAAGATGGGATGTCGACTCGGCTGAATGTTCTCATTTGTTTTCATTTTCTTGTTTGTCTATAAATTCCTCTACGGACAAAGCGAGATCTTCGAAACGACTCGAAGCCATTTTTCAACTAACAGAAATGCCGAGGAGGGCGAGGGCACACTGAATGGCAGGAATTTCCATGTACGATTTTTGTCACTAGTGAAAAATGTTGTATCACGATTCTCATTGGTCATACGATATTCTTCACTAGTGAGGAAAATCGTATGACCAATAGGATGGCTTGTCATACGTGAAGGGACGATTTTTAACTCATAGTTTTCTGGTGTGTAAATCTCAGTATGTATATAATAATTGTTAATTATGTGAAATTTTAATTTCATAAATAAACATAAACATTATCAAGCTTAATCTTTTTACCACTACAGCAAATAAACAAGTTACAGTGGTTTATGAAGTATTCACTTACCTGCTGATATTTGCCTTGCTCTTAAAAAGCATTCAGCACAGGCTTCCCCATGTGGAACCCCTGGACATGCACATCCCTATAATAATAAGTACATGTTAATGGTTACTGTTACAAGAATAAAGGGTTCAATAAATTTGAGAAAATTGACAGTTACATGTAGTTATTAATAATACTTAAAGTGCCACTGCGATGAAATTTTTGATTTCCATATTTTTACATCTTTTGTGTACAATTAGACTTTCTTACTCATCTTGCCAAATTTCAATCTACACTGTATTACGAACATCAGAAGTCATTTTATTTTAACATTTATTAAAGAGAATTTACGGCCGCCATTAATCAACCTTGTTCCAAGGCTTGGTTGCGAATGGGATAAAGTGACGTCAAAGGCTCAAACATACCTCACAGGTTGAAATTATAATAACAAACAGCATAGAAAATTGTACAAAGAACAAGTCCAATGTTTTTGTTGCTTTTCACATGATTTTCAATACTTATTGTTATTATAAGTTCAACCTATGAGGTATGTTTGAGCCTTTGACGTCACTTTATCCCATTTGCAACCAATCCTTGGAACAAGGTTGATTAATGGCGGCCATAAATTCTTGGACATAAATGTTAAAATAAAATGACTTCTGAGTTCGCAATGGATTGAAATTTGGCAAGATGAGTAAGAAAGTCTAATTGTACACGAAGATGTAAATAATGAAAATCAAAAATTTGATCGCAGTGGCACTTTAAGTGTCTGCCAGTCTACATATACATGTTTTCAGTGCAAAAAACTGAAACTTACATGTAAATATACAGCAATTGACAACATAAAATGACCTGTGTACATTTGGTGTGATAATGTAGACATTCATCGTATGCTAACTACACATGTACAATGATACCCGGCGTATCCAATCGAACGTTCGGTAATCGAACCCAATCGAACACCAATCGTTCGATTGGGTTCGGTAATCGAACGAAATCGAACTCACAATAAAATTTGGTCAATCGAACAAAATCGAACGTTTCGATTACCGAACAGTGAACAATCGAACCCAATCGAACGTTCGATTACCGAACAACCAACCATCGAACTCAATCGAACGTTCGATTATCGAACAACTAACAATCGAACTCAATCGAACGTTCGATTACCGAACTCCTGTCTGTTTATACTGCGGACATATTGTTCGATATTTGGACGTTTTTCTATTTATTCCATTCAATAAAAGTTGATTATGATTAGTCCTGCGTGATTTACTTATCAAGACATGGATTCCGAACAAAATCGAATCCGATTGAGTTTGATTGTGTTCGATTGTGTTCGATTGGTTCGATTGTGTTCGATTGGTTCGAAAATCGAACTCACAGCAAAATAGATGTTCGATTTTGTTCGATTACCGAACCCAATCGAACGATTGGTGTTCGATTGGGTTCGATTGATTTTTGGTTCGATTTTGTTCGATTGGATACGCGGGGAATGATAACTTACCCTTATAACTTTGCAGAACACACAACATTCTGTGTCCAACCCCCTTTGCAAAGACCATCCACATATTCATTGGCATTGCTATTATCTTCCTTTTGCATCATGAGCATGACCAGTGCCTTATAATCAAGGGTAACTGCCATAAAAAATAATAATACATGTAGTTGTACTTTCATACACTAAAGGAAAGTAAGTTTTTAGTGCTCTAATTATCAATAATTTTCGACTGCCATTAAACCCCCATGTTCCTGCAGCCTAGCTACAAATTGCAATGACTTCATATTGGCAATCAACACAGTCAAGCTCTCCAAATCACCATCCGAAAAACTCAGTACAGCGTGTTTTTGAGTTTTTATTTTGTTATTGAAGTGATGGGAGTGGTATTATGAGCTTTCACTTGAAAATTCAAGTGAGAAAATGATGTCATGGCATTAAGCAATCTAGCTTTGAGAAAACTCACTGATGGCATACTTGAAAAACCCAAATTTTCTAAGCTCAACATTTGTGAAGCCTAACACAAAAGCTACATTGTAGACAGGTATGTATTGCACCTTCAGGTCGCAGGATAAATGATTTCTAGTTGTAAACAAACATGTGTGGAATTATTCAAATATAATTTTTTTACGACTTAATCAATGTAAAATGTAAAACAAGGTGACATATTTTATGTGTAAAAACTCAAAAGTCAAATAACAAAATCTCAAAAGATCGAGAATCCATTCTTATTCAATGAGATACAAATAAGTGGACGGGTATTCTACAGTTTAGCCCAGATATCTTTCCAAAAGTAAATCGAGACATGAATTCCAAGAAATAAGCAAGGTTTCAAATGTAAATCGCACATCTAAATATCATTTTATTGCCTTTCAAACCACTTGGGACAAGAGTATATTCGACTCAACTCTTATAAGTTTCTTACCTTGATTCTTCGCTCGAATGCGCTAGTTGCCGATCAATTTCTGACTCTTCACCACTAGACATTCCTTCATTGTCACTTCCTTCTGTAAATATCCGTTTCAAAACTTCCTCTGGGGGTTTCACAAAGGTGTGAGTTATGGCGCGTGAGTTAGGCTGCTGTAAGTTATTTCCCGTGAGTTACCAAATATTGAAATTTCAATATTTGACATGCAGAATCTTGAAATTTCAAGATTCTGCATGCCAAATATTGAAATTTCAAGATTTGGCATGTCAAATCTTGAAATTTCAAGATTCTGCATGCCACATATTGAAATTTCAATATTTGACATGCAGAATCTTGAAATTTCAATATTTGGCAAGCAGAATCTTGAAATTTCAAGATTTGACATGCCAAATCTTGAAATTTCAATATTCTGCATGCAGAATCTTGAAATTTCAAGATTCTGCATGTCAAACTGATTGAAATTTCAATATGTGGCAAGCAGAATCTTGAAATTTTAAGATTTTGCATGTCAAATCTTGAAATTTCAATATTTGGCATGCAGAATCTTGAAATTCAAGATTCTGCATGTCAAATATTGAAATTTCAATATTTGGCAAGCAGAATCTTGAAATTTCAAGGTTTGACATGCCAAATCTTGAAATTTCAATATTCTGCATGCAGAATCTTGAAATTTCAAGATTCTGCATGTTAAATATTGAAATTTCAATATGCGGCAAGCAGAATCTTGAAATTTTAAGATTTTGCATGTCAAATCTTGAAATTTCAAGATTTGGCATGCAGAATCTTGAAATTTCAAGATTCTGCATGTCAAATTTTGAAATTTCAATATGTGGCAAGCAGAATCTTGAAATTTTAAGATTTTGCATGTCAAATCTTGAAATTTCAATATTTGGCATGCAGAATCTTGAAATTCAAGATTCTGCATGTCAAATATTGAAATTTCAATATTTGGCAAGCAGAATCTTGAAATTTCAAGATTTGACATGCCAAATCTTGAAATTTCAATATTCTGCATGCAGAATCTTGAAATTTCAAGATTCTGCATGTCAAATATTGAAATTTCAATATGTGGCAAGCAGAATCTTGAAATTTTAAGATTTTGCATGTCAAATCTTGAAATTTCAAGATTTGGCATGCAGAATCTTGAAATTTCAATATTTGGCATGTCAAATATTGAAATTTCAAGTGTAAAATGGGGGTGGCAGGCCTGCACGACTCTTACCTCATGTTTTTAATGCCATTTGCTCCTTCTATATGTTTTGAACGGGTATTCTACATTTAGCTGTTTGTTAAGGAGGATTTTAGTGACTGTAGAGTGTAGACTGAGTTTTAAACCCCGTGGGGGGGGGGGGGGGGGGGGCTTTACGGGGATGCTCCGCCCGAAAGGGGTACCTTTTTGAGGCTTGAGGTATATGAAAGGGTCTGGATTTCACGAGTTGAAGTATATGAAAGGGTAGGGATTTCACGAAGAATAGGAAAGGGAAGCGAAGCCACGCCGTTGAAGCATAAAAAAGGGTAGGGAAAACTGCCATTTAAGTATTATAAGAATGGCCTTTCAAAATATATCAAATAGACGCACGTATAGGCTCTGAAAGGGGTACCATTTTCATTGAAAGGTATATGAAAGGGGTGCCATTTTCAATGAAAGGTATATGAAAGGGGTACCTTTTCTGTCAAAATCGGTATATGAAAGGGTAAGGGTTTGGACCTCGGGGCGGAGCATCCCCGTACAAAACTTTGTTGAGTACCCCCTCCCCCGGGTTTTAAACCTTTCAAAAGCCGCGTGCAACGGACTAGAGGTCAAGTAAATAAAGGTGTCTGTTGTAGTTTCCCATGGTGTTGCGCTTGTAGATTTTGACCTCATTTTAGCGTTCTTATTTGCCTGGCGGTTGTTTCGTTGTTTTCGCCATTAATATTGGCATGTAGATTTTTCAGTACGTAGGAAAGGTTTGAATTTCTCTGGCTTATCTCTCTGAAATACCGGACATGACAGGATCTGAAATGATCTGTTGTCCGTGATTGTCTTTCCTGCTATTAATTTTATGTCACGCTGGGCCCAGCTATTTTAGATTTGTCTTTGCAGGATTTTAAATTTTCAGGATCCAAGCTTTATAGCAGAGAGAGTTGTAGCTTAAAAAGCTTTTCATCTTGTAGAGAGTTGAAGTTTGTCTCAGTCAAGCAGGGGCGGATCCAGGGGGGGGGGGAGGGAGAAATGGGTGAATTTTCATTTATGCTTATGTTAATGTTCGTTTCACTTGACGCAAATTCTTAAGCTTCTACTTCTGCTTCTGCTTCTGCTTCAGCTTCTGCTTCTACTTCTGCTTCTGCTTCTGCTTCTGCTTCTGCTTCTGCTTCTGCTTCTGCTTCTGCTTCTGCTTCTGCTTCTGCTTCAGCTTCAGCTTCAGCTTCTACTTCTGCTTCTGCTTCTGCTTCTGCTTCTGCTTCAGCTTCTGCTTCTGCTTCTGCTTCTGCTTCTGCTTCTGCTTCTGCTTCTGCTTCAGCTTCAGCTTCAGCTTCTACTTCTGCTTCTGCTTCTGCTTCTGCTTCTGCTTCTGCTTCTGCTTCTACTTCTGCTTCTGCTTATGCGTATGCTTAATTAGCTTATGCTTATGCCTATTAAGTGATATATTTATGAACGAAGAATGTGCGCAAACAAACCAGACTTGATCTACGCGCGACGAGCACAGTTCAACATCATGAGCCGAATGGATAGTTATGGGAACCAGTCTACAAAAAATAAATAAATAAATAAATAAATAAATAAATAAATAAATAAATAGGAATTTTAGTGAAAATCACGATGTGGTTCTTACTTCCACTGTTTCTGGAACGGTTGAAATTTGGAAATGTTCATTTATGTGGAGGAAGGAAAACCGGAGTACCCAGAGAAGAACCCTCGACAGGAGCAAGGACGAGAACCAACAACAAACTCAACCCACATATGGCGTCGCCTCCAGGATTCGAAACCGAGCCACATGGGTGGGCGGCGAGTGCTCTCATCACTGGGCCATCCTTGTTCCTCTGTTCATATTATTTTCTTACAGAAGCTCATGGAGAGCACAGAAATACCGTTTTCCCCTCCCTCGCTCGTGATTCCATTTTTTTCGCACGCCTGAAAAACAATAAAATAACAAAAAAAAAAAAGAAATAAAGTCCTGGCTAAGAGAAGTGTTTGAATATTTTTTCCACCAGTGAAATTTTAAATTGATGTTCCTCATTTATATGAAATGAATATACTCTTCATGATTAGCAAAACAACAGAAAACAAAGTCAATTAAAATAATTCCTAAATACACGGAGGTATTGATTGATAAATAAAGAGAGTTTTAAAGTCACTAATAGGCTTGGAAGCCAGCTGCCATTCGCAATGTTTTTCTCGTACGCGTTAAAAACAATCCAGATAAAAGCATTTTAAGGCCACTTAGTTAAGTGTTTTATGACAATGAAATCAGTATTTCCTTCCTCTTTGTGATCATTAAATGAAATGAGTACTATTTTCATGTACAATTCATGCCATTTACGGAAAGCTTAGCATCGTCAACACATTAAATAATAATTAAAAAAAATGAAATAAAGTAAAACGTGTTAGGATCGGATATTTTTACCTGACAATGGCTGGATCTGAGCTGTTTTCAGTAAGATTTAGTCGCTTCGAAGATGAGTTATTTTCATCTATGAACGACATGTCTCATCAATTCGTCAAGTGATATGACTGATTTGTATGACGCAATGTCAATGTTACCACCTCAAGAACATTTCAAAAGTGATCCTTATAATCAGCAGTTTTGTCTTTTGACTTACCGTAAAATAATGAATACAACTTGGGTTTTAGTTCTATTGTGATGAATGACAAAGAATAGGCAAACAACAGAAAAACCAATTTTTATTGTATTCTAACGCAAATAATTATGAATCATCCTGAATATGCTGTCAATATGAAGTCAATACCAGATTAATCGTTTTACTGAGAGATATATCTTAAGCTGCAGACTTTCAATATTTCATATTTTAATTGCTACATTTTATTTAAGCTTGTACGATTAACATTAATGTTTCCACTGTTATCTAAGTAGCTAGTTTCAACCAGACTTACTGTACTCGTTTATTCTTTTCTACTCAGTGTCGATGGTACACGAAGGACCTTACCACATCGAATAGCTTTTCCTTCTTTTCTTTATTGCATTGTACACTACTAAAATACATTCAATTTATGAAAACAATATTTTATTTTACTCCATGACTGGCAGGACATCTTTACAAAAAAACAAACTTGCACATTTTCATAACTTAACGTATTCAAGAGCAATCATCCATAATGTGATTCCGATTCCAATTTCCTTTTCGATGCGCCGACGTTTTTTGTCCGCCGGCTAAACACTTCGAGATAACACATTTGCCAAAGGCTGTTTTGTGCGAAGAAAACCTTTCATTTATCCTGTCGGCCCTAAATATCGAGGCTGTGTAAGTCATTTTAGCAGCTTATATCACAAGCAAATGAATATTACTATTTTTAAATACAAATAACACTGAAGCGTCTTTTTAGTGTCTTATAATTATTGACTATACAGGCATTAAAAACCCAAACTTCCATTTCCTATGAAGACACTAAAGGCAAAATTCAATCAATCTAGATTTGGGGGATATCTTCTCTTTTGAAGCATTTAATATTTCAAAACAATTTTATTTCGTTAGGAAATTCACATTTGTTTCGCGGCATAACTGCTGTTTGGTATTTTTTAATTTATCACCGGAAAGACGAAACCCCTTTATTTGCCCCGTTTTGAGGGGCTTATTTAAACTCGGCGCCTTCGCCAATTTTCACTGAACTTGTCTATGCATCAATTTAATTTGTTCGCGTTTCCCTAAACAAAAGACCGCAGAAAGATTTGTTTTAATGTCCTAAAATACTCATCCTCCTGAAGTCTCCAAGGGAAAACAAAGGAAACCATAGAAATGATTCCGCGTAATATTCAATATATATAGTCACTTAAACAAACAACCTAAGAGTACGGAAACAACGACAGAGAAAAACTAGCTTAGCTGAAAGTATCTTTTTAGCGGCTTGCGCCCTCAAGTTGCAAATTTAGAGAAAAGCTACTATTGTTCGCGCATTACATTTGGCAATATGCCGTAATTAAAGCATTCAATACGCAACCGGTTTTGTCGCATTTAACAGTCACGGAAAACTTGTTTGAATGCTGTTCAATTTATTTTTTTAAACTATATTTTGTCGACTTATTTTTATCATTGTGTGGTTTTATCTCGGAAACCTTGCACCTGTAAATGTACGAAAAACTCCACTCTCTACTCGAATTTAACCGACATTTTAATCTCAAGTTGTAAATGTGTCTAATTCCGGTGTCCGGGACATATTGAATATTCTTCATGTCGGCTTTTCAGTCGGCAGTTGTTGATCATTTATTAAGAGGTTTGGGCATAATCGGATTGATAAGCTACAGATATAGTGTTGGCTGAGATGAACGTTACAGCATTAAAGATGATCAGTATGGAAAAAAAAAATTGAAAACTCAAATTTACGCATAATATTATTTGTCGAAGTCGCTAGACAATTCACGCAATTTTTGAGCATTTTAATGTAGGGGAATCTATCAAGGTAAATCAACGTAAAAATAAAAATTAAAAAAAGCAGTAGCTGATATGTATTTCCCCTTTAATTTCTATGAGTTTCATAGGATGGATCCAGCGGAATAAGCTTCTAAGATTCTGGCGAATTCTGAATTCCGCTTTCTTCGCGTAAATAACATGACGTTGTTTGTTGGTTTCTTGTCCAGTAGGCATAGTGATACCGTCTACACTCTGTCGGAGGTTCAGAAAAAGAGCTTAAACTAGCGGATCTTGGTCTCCTGTAGCGCTTGAACAGTTTTTCAATGGCTTTCCTGAACTGATGGTTATACGTAGTGTAAATGATTGGGTTGAAGGCCGAGTTGCAGTTTGGCAAAAGATGAACGAACAGCACCTTGAGGAGGACAGTCAACCAACGAGGCAATCCATGAAAAGCTCCTGGACTGTGAAGACTCAGTAACGTAAGCACGAAAAACGGCGACCAACAAATACAAAACACACTCAGCAGTATGATCAAAGTTTTCGTCGCTTTCACTTCGAAGAAAATCGTCCCGGGAGACATTCGGCTCGACTTTCGCCGCGCGTTCGGTTCATTTCCGCCATAGATCGATTCTTGTCGACGAAACATCTCCTTTGCTTGACCCACAGCCATTTTAAAAACAAAGCAATACATCAGAAGTGTAATGGCGAAAGGTGCGAAAAAGCCGATTACGGAAATCACTGTCAAGAAGATTTTGTTGTCGATGTAGCAAATTTGGTTGTGTACTATAATGCCTGGTGCGTCACTCGGCACAAGTGATAGGGACGCAAGGCATACGGAGTAACCCCATAATGCTATTAAAGTCAAAACCACCCTTGTTGATGTCATTCGGATGTCGTAGGTTAGCGGGGAAGCGATTTTTAAATAGCGGTCTACGCTAATGGCTGCTAAGTTGGCGATGGAGGCAGAGCAGAAGAGAAGATCTAACCAGACCCAGAATTTGCAAGTACCCAGTCCTAGTGTCCAGTGGTAACTCTGCAGGATGTTGACGATGCGTAAAGGCAGACACATAACCGCGAATAGAAAATCTGCCAGGGCTAGGGACAGAATAAAATAGTTTGTTGGAATTTGTAGCTGTTTGACTGTGAAGACGAGAAAGCAAACGAGTCCATTACCACCTACTGATACGATAAGTACAGCGATCAAGACGATGGCTTGTGAAACGATTTCAAAATCACTTGGACCGGCCGCCTCTACTCGAGTCGAAGTATTTCCAGAATGATTCGCTGCATAAGAGCTGTTAGACAACGAAGAACAGTTGCAACTGGTGGTGGTATCTGCTTGCATTCTGGATAACAAAGCTAGTTCTTGCTTTGAAAAATGAAAGATTGTTGGACAGAGAGGTTACCACTTTACTGAGTTGACTTGAAGTTAGCGTTCACAAGCTGGCAGCGGAATCTTTGAACGGATCAAAAGAAACCTTTTTCACTGTGCGTTTATCCTTAATATAACCTTGCCACAAAAAGTGCTTAACTCAAAACCAGGATCTTTGGTTTACTTACAAAACTGTCAGCGCCGGTTTAAAGACAAGTTAAGCCGGGAAACTGAAATGTAGAGATCACAACATAGGGCTTCAATTTCAATCGCATATTGAAGTTATCTTCTTTAGACATCTGCTGTTTAGTCGTATTTTTCTTCTGTGAGATTTCCCTGAGACGTTATGTAGCTGCTAATAGCACGAGTTAATACCTTTGACAGTCTAATGTTATTGAGAAATGTTCGGAAACGGATGGATTTCAAATTGGACAGGTAATGATGCCAGCTACGATTGGCCGATATCTCCTTTGATCACCGCCAAATATGACGCATTCATTTGTTTTGTTAAGTCAAATTCAATAACTAAACATTGTGAAATTTGAATTAAAATAGACTCTTGTCGCCTTTACTGTGAGATCCAAAACATGTGGATGAAAACACAAGCAAAACAAAAAAACTTTTAAATAACATTGTTTCTCTCACCTTGGGTAATTCAATATCACTCCCCTCTAATTTCACTATTACACCATTACCAATGGAGAATGGCTAATTATAAAGTCAATGTACCTGCTTTTCATTTTCCGATAAAGCCTTGTGGGCCAAGTTTACATTTCAAAAGCCAAGGCTGATATCTTTTTCAGACAAGCTTCTATTATCATAAAGTAACAATATTTCGGAGATCGTCAATATTGAATTGAAAGGACCAATGAAAAATTTTAATTGAATTGATACACCTGCCGTCGGCTCGTTTTGTTACACTTGGAGATGGAGTTTATGAAGTAAAATCTAAAGGACAATTTGCCGTCCGCCGAGCTACGTTAAAAGCCTTTAGCGTAAAATTTCCCTCGGTCGTCTCAGGGTGAAATAAGTCGTTAGAAGACGACCTGAGAAAACAGATTAAATGGATTTGTTTATTTGTATAAACAACAGAAAATATTAGTGAAAACCTTGCGGCTTCTTGGATAGCTAATCGGGCCCATTATATGATGTTATCTCTCATTCTAATTTCTCCACGTAATTGCACTACGCACTACGGAGAAACCATCTAGATTCTTGTTCATTGACAAAATACTTTACACTGACAAACAAACTTTTAATTGCTTAAGACGAACATAATGTTTCGCGGTAATCAACTTGGCCACGATTGCATGACCGGCACGTCCTTAGCAACAATAACAATGAATTTTTCACGTACAGATTTTACTTTATTACCTCTTGAAACAAACACCGTTCATTCTGAAACTGACATTTAATTATTTATGTTTGTTTCCCTTGGTTTCAGTTTACTGTTCGGCTCTTCTTCTCTTCAGCTGCAAAAAGTAATATGCAAGTCACAAATTTTAGCTTTTTAATGGATAAACCTTCCGACAATAGATTTTGTCATTTTGTCCCTCAGTTTAAGTCAAGCTGGACAAATATCAAGCTATGTTGCCGAACATAGTGCATTAAATATATGAAAATGAAGTGGTTAAGGGTCCGGCGCGTATGAAAAAAAGCTATTAACACTGTGATTCGACTAACAGAAGTCTTTCGCACACGTTATTTGCTCGTCTTTAATGGACCGGACCGCCAGCAATTCTTAAGAATCACATAGGAAATAGGAATAACAGCATACGGAAAATTGTATCCAATGACGTTACTTTCACTGACAACTAATAATAAAAGAGGATAAAGAACGCAATGGACAATAACTAACTAAATAAATAAATAAATAAATAAATAGAGCAGTTTTCAATTGAGTGTCGAAGGTATTTTCGTGGCTACGCTTTGTGATTGGCTAAAAAATCTCGCGCCATTTTCTCAACCAATCAGAAGTAAAACCAAAACCAATCAAAATCAATCGTGATTTGCTCGCACGCGTTTTCCCGCGCTTGGTGCCGGCTGCATGTATTTACTTCGAGTTCTGATTGGTTCATCGGATTGTCTGCAAGTTCTGTGATTGGTCAGAGTAATTTCTTTGGTTTTGGTTTTACGACACTCAAATGAAAGATGTACGGCAACAAGCTCGCACTCCCATTTCTCTTACAGGGGATATGTCACCATTTTTCGTGTTAATTTAAACAATCAATCAATCAATCAATCAATCAATCCAAAAATGCCATCGTTCAGTGGTTTGTAGATGAATGTTATGTAATGCTTTAAATGGGGTTGGGGATTTGAAAAATCCAGAAAAATAAGACCAAAAAATTGAAGTTTAAAGAATTTTGTTTCTAGAATATGAAGTTAATAAGTTATAGATATATACATTAAAACAGTCCGCCATCAACCTGGGGTGCTCTTGCGTGGTTTAACTGTTGTTTGGTGTCTTTAAGGTAGCTCCAAGTAGTTTTTATGGGGTCACACTTCAAATGCAGTTTTGCTTGACGTTTTCACTCTTGTTAAACTGTATTTGAATGAAAAGCTCGATCTCTTTATTGCCGAGGAATTAGTCAGAGCTATTTGCAGGGAGTAATAATTTAAGTCTGAGGAAACTTTCTGTGGTAATTTAATGATAATTTGTGAGACCTATGGAATGTTTAGACAGCTTATATTTCAAACATGAAAAAACATATGTTAAAAATGTTTCAGCGATTTATTTAAAATCGAACAGTTTAATTTGTTTGAAATTTTCCCATTTAGTGTGCTGCACTGTGTAGATTATAGCGCATTTATTCGCTTGTCGCGGGTAGCCGGCCCCAAATCGAAAGATTTTTAGGAAAAATTGTTTTTCGCCATATTTGTTTACCGTTTCTATGGAAACGCTGATTAGTATAAAAAGAGCATCGTTCAAAACTTTCATCCACGCCTAACATCTGGTATCAAATTCAGTTTCATTAAGCTAAAGTAAGATTACGTATAAGCGAATTCAAAAAGGGAAGTGTGACCCAAAAAAAAAAACTACTTGGAGCCGCCTTTATTAATTTTCTTTTCTTCGGTTATCCCTTCTTTCACGACTATGACGTCACTGAACTGTATAAGGGCAAGAAAACGCGTAATATATGTGAGCGTTTTACACTGTAGCATACCGGTTAAACAGGTTATGAACAGAACAAAGTTAAATTGTAAGTCGCGCTCAGGACGAGAGTGAAATACTGGGAAAAACATTGTGGCTATATTGAGAAGTTAATTAGAAAATTAAGCAGTCGAAAAATAAATCCCTTATTTGACGGTTTAACGGTAGTTTCTTGGTGTTGCGGATGGTGTGATCACCAAATGACGTAAAACAAAAGATTCAAAAGACACTGAACAATACCCACACCACAACACAAAAGCTAACCAACAATAACTTCCGCAACACCAAGAAACACCCGGTTTAACAGATAACACCCATGGATATTTTACTCATTGCTCGCATTTTTCCTCACCCCTACGGGGCTCGGAAAAATACCACACAACTCGTTAAGTATCCGCGTGTGTTATCTGTCAAACCATCAAATAAATTGTATGCATGATACTGTGGACAAATGATACATCTGCGTCACCTTCACGAGGGGGTCCCTGCATAAATTGATAGAACTCTCATGCTGTTTTGTTTATTCAGTTGCAAGGAATTCTTCTTCTTTAATTTTACAACCATGCATGCCACAAACAAGACGATTCAGACAAAATATGCGCTATTGCGCGCGGAAGCCTGCATTGTATGATATTGTATATGTAGTTGGATTTCACCATGGTCATGTTGGTGGTCATAAAACGTTTGCATATAAATAACGTTTTATTCCCAAACTGATGAAAATTTCATAATGTTCTGACCACCAACATGCCGCCGTGAAAACTATCTACAATTCATTATGATAGCAAGAGAGAAGTCCCTTTTTGTGTCTATGCAATTAAAAAGCATAATGTAATGTCCTATACTGATGCCCCCAGCTATTCGATCATGTATCTGTTTAAAGCCTTTATTCACAGTGATGATCTATTTCAACACTGTACTTGGCATCAAACTTATGCGAGAAGACTGAAAGGTAAATTGCGCCTATGTTTGGGGACCGTCCGTGCGGTTAAATGATGAAGAACATACCCTTAACGTGTTTGGTTTTCTGTACAACTTAGCTATCAGCTGATCTTACTTAATTCAACCTTTTTTCTTTTGAAATGTTTGGGTCTACCCTGGTCTATCCCATATAGTTGTCTATGTTGAAGCCGTTCAAGACTGCTGCACGATCGCCAGCTCTACTAGGTTACCTTTACCCACGCGGCTGTTATGTGCGGCCTTTATTATCGTCTTGTCTCAGTAAGTTTCAGAGGATTTAGTGTCGGCTTTTGTAGAATTGAGTCTGTAGAAAGTGTGGAAAGGTCTCGTGCCATTTGTCCTTTAACAAATTTGATCTCTTTCCGGTTGCATTTGTTTCTTTATAAATGGATTGCATCTTTGAATTCAAATCAGAAACGCGGCTTTGTAAAAAGGAAAAAAGGGACCCTTAGGGGGTCTTTTAAAGTTTGAAAACTTGTATCTTTGTTAACTTTACCTAAGAAAAGGTGCTGGATTTAAAATTAAACTGAATAGCGAAAGGGAAATTGCGCCGCTCCACAAAGGGCATTGCAATTCGTGACGGCGCACACCGCTCGGCTTTCATTGTTAAAAAAACTTTTATTTTTACAGCTTTTAGTTTTGTCTGAAGAGTTCTTTTACGTGATAGCTGACGACCTTGGGTGCATCAAAGAAATTCAAATTAAATATAATGATTTTGTAAAAGTCAATCCTATCATGTCAGTCAAATACGCAGGGCCAGCTGTGAGACCACAGTTGTAAACGTGCGGTAAGAGAGGATTTTCAAAAACATTTTTTTCTCTACTGTTAACCGTTAGATTTTGTTTGTTGCCATTATCTTTCTGAGCGCGCTAATTTTCTACACCATAGCGCATATTTGAGGACGTTTAATTGACGCGTACTCTCTTACCAGGTCTGTTCACTGTGCCCCTGACGATAATGACAGAGCAGACTCATTTAACTTCAAAATAACTATCAGTTACCTCAAACACCTGCTAGATTCTAAACTAGAGGTTACAGATTGTAACGATAATGCTTCGAGCAGATGCTGGGCAATAAAACATAACGGAAACAGTAAATGTACATATACAGATTTTGATAATTTCAAAATTTTATTTATTGGGTCAATTACTGATCATTTTAGAATTACATAACCGTATACATAAATTTACTGCCAAGTGCGTGGAATAAAGTTCCAAGTGGCTTTTGATATATTAACTTGTCGGATACGGGTACTGGTTACTAAACACAACGGACAATAGGCCATTTCCAAGTTGCCTTTAGCCTCTCCATCAAAGTGAGGATAGGTGCGAAACCTTTCATATGAAAATGAGTTTTCATTCACATGCAAATACGTTTTATTTGCATGTGAATGAAAACTCGTTTTCATATGAAAGGTTTCGCACCTATCCTCGCTTTGATGGAGAGGCTAAAAACAACTTGGAAATGGCCTATTAACTGTTATAGCGCGAAAGCGCGCGTGATATCGCCTAATTCTTAGCCGACGAGGCCGTAGGCCGAGTCAGCTAAAATTAGGCGATATATAATAGTTTTATAATTCAACACATTGATAACAAAGCACAGTTTGAAGAAAAAATATCGAGGCCGGTCCGTCATTTTTGCATTCTCTTGTCAAAATGCGAAATTTACCGCCATTGTTGGATATACGTCATGTAGACATAGCGTATATCGATGACTTTTTGACCATATTTGGGCAGTGTATCAATGTGTTGAATTATAATAACAGTTATTATATCCGCCCGGAGAAGCTGATCATTTGTTTGCACTTCAGCCCACATAAGCGAATCATGAGTTTGCGCCCCAACAGGCAAATCGTTTAAATTGTTAGTCTTAACAGACCAACGCGCCACATTGCCACATAGTCCATGAGCCAGTAGGGTATGTTGGTATCATCCGGGGGGAGTAAACTTCCTGGTGGTTTTTAGGAAGGTTATGTGGTCAATAGTAAAAAAATGCCTGATAGCAACCGATTGGTGGTAGCTCGTGGAGTGGGGGGGGGGGGGACTTTAACCCTATCCAGACCGAGCTTTTTTAACGTCTGGGACCGGGGGGGCTCCAGAAGTCCCCCCTATGTAACTTTGAAACCGCTTATGCTATGGCCACCAAATTTACACAGGATAATGTTGTCATCAATTCTAGTAACTACAAATACTTTGGTGTCATAATGTCGTAACGTGACGTCATTATGACGTCATATAGTCGATTTTATTGGCTAAAATAGTCTCACCAATATTTTCATCAATTTTGAACACTTTTACAGCTACCTATTTGATAAAAGTCCTATGTTTACTAATACTGTTGGTAATGTTAACAATAACAGTGACGTCATTATGACGTCATATACAATGAAATAACCAACTGAAATGTTCTATAAGGCATATCTCTGAAACAAACGGTAGAGTTCATACCAAACTTTCACATATTGATGCAGGAGTAAAGGTTAATGAATTCGTACTCTTTGTTGCTATTATGGTAACAGCATGTGACGTCATATAAGTGATGTTTAATGATGTGCTGATAATCTCCCACATTGCAACTGTTCTCTAAAATTTACTGAATACTGTACCTAATGAATTCAAAAAAGTTTTCTCAAGTGAAAAGGACATTTTTATGATATTTTGACAATAAATGGAATAACACAGACAGGTAATATACTAGAAATAAATTTCCCATTTTATTGTCCGCCATGTTGGTTCCCCCATGTTGGATCCGCCATCTTGAATTAGTCCAAACGTGTTTATTTCGGTAAAAAACACTTAGTTGTTGCCATCGCCATGGTAACCAGTTTGAAGGGTGCTGTTAACCCAAATCATATTTCAGCTACTAAGTGAAAATGAATGCATAAAATAATAAAAAAAATCCGGTTACGTAGAACATCAATTTCTTTGTTGGGCAAAGGTACAGCTGTTTCTGCCAGCTATGCTTGTCCTGGCATCATGGGGTTGTGAGAACAGTTACCCTATACCATAGCAACACATACAAAAATTGCTTGACAGCCATACAAGACTGAAATACTGAAGATCTCTCCCTTCTTAACAACTACTGGTATTAGGCATTAATCTATGCGCTCCATCCCTTATTGTTTTGTTGAAATGTCCAAATATTACATTGGGTTAGGGAACCCTTAATCTGCTGGTAGCCCCCGAAGCCATAGCAGGCTTGCAGTTTGAGTATAACAACTAGAGATACCTGGATATAAAAACTAAAATGTTATGTGTCAAAACCAAAACCTGTGACAAAAACAAAGCATCCTGGCCAATGCCTTGTATTTTACTGAAAAAAAAACACTAATTATACCCGTACAAAATGTAAATTTGTTACAGATCCTCTAAAATGTGCTAAAAACCGCTTAAGTAAACTTTGGAACGTAAACAAAAACTACCACAAAACATCAAATAATGCTCTTTATCGTGTTCCAGAAGCTTCGAATTCTTGTCTTGTGAAGTGATGATATTGGTAAATCTTTACATGTTATATAGTAGCTAATTGCTTGTTGCTTATCAACTTATAAAAGCATCTAATAGTTCTCGTCCATATCGAAGACCTCATCCTCCTCTAAACTGTCATCTTCTTACTCCTCTTCAGCAGATGGCTGATTTTCACATTTCTGCAGCCTACATGACAAAAGGTTCAAGATGGCATCTGGAGCCAGCTTGCCTTCCATCTAGTCAACTGTCAGCTGCTCAGCGCCTTCTCCTTGCTTTATCATCCATCTTCTGCCAACAGGAGATGGCACCTGTGGGTCCTGCTGCAAACATCGTCTCCATATTCCAGCGAACTAAGCAATCCCTGCATGTGGCTCTTGATCTCTCCTTGTGCCATCACTATAATGCGACCAAATAGGGACCGCTCAGCCTTCAGAATGACAGATCTACCATTAGACATTACTTTCTTCTTTTTATTCATGTCGCTGAAGGTCTTCAACATGTTACTTTTAATTGGATCGTGGAATTTCTTGACTTGTGGCACTATTTCGAGACGCACCTATAGCTATTTGAACGTTGCGTAGCGTTGCGTTTCTCGCCAATTTCATACGCGTTCTTAAGATCTGTAGCAATGTCCTTTGGGGGGGAGCTTTTGCAATAGAAGTGCTAACACGATCCTGCTGGGTTTCCGTGAAGGGATTGTTCCAGGCTTGGATTACTTCAACCACTGCAGAAACGGCTTCTTCGTCTTTCTTGATCCGAGATCGCTGGAGGTCTGAGTGTTTAGATGCAAGCTCTCCTTGTACCGTGTGCCTTAGCTAACCCAGGAATGCGCTCCTGTACTCCGCTGTGATGTAGTAGCATTGCTTTGTTTGGGACAGTGGCGGATTAGCCTAGGGGCACATGCCCCAGGGCTCCAACCTAGAGGGGCCCGACTCAACAAAAAAGAAGGAAAGAAAAAAGAAACACAACGGAAATTCGAAGATCCTGAAATAAAACAGAAATCAATATACTTACTGACTTGGTCTAACTTAAAGTTCTTTGAGGATTTAAAAGTCGATTTTTCGAGATTTTCTTAGCGAAAACATCTCAATAATAGAGGAAAAATCGAGTTTCCGAAGAATTTCGCTTTCTATGTACATGAGGGAGAGGTAGTTCATTCTCTCCTGTGTTGTTGTTGATCGCAACTCATTTTTATGTGCTTAAGCTGCGAAAATGAGCGCTCTCACTGCAATTGCACACCATTAAAGAGAGATATATTCGCAGTGCGATCTCAACGTTTGGCAATGTTGATGCTAAGTCTTGTTTCACAAGTAGGTGAAGCATGTTAAGTTCTCTGCTGGCATGTGCGTTAGCGTAACACGCTTGCTTTATTGGAGAAGTACACAACAGAGATGAAAACTGAATAAGTTCATCGCTAAGAGATTCCTCAATGTCACCCTTCTATGTACAGACCAACAGTTCAGCAGCTTTGCTGAGTTCACTTTGATCAAGATCATCTACCCTCGCGAGGAACCCGAACAGCCGACATAAATCACTGTATGCGTTAATACGATCCGACATCGCACTTGTTAATTTATCAATGACCACAAGAAAGCTGTCGACTTTGAAACTGTGTCTAGAGCTGTCGACGTTGTCACAATCCTGGCGAACTGCTCCGCGGTTTCTTTGGAAAGAGTCTGTTGTGGTTAGCTCCCCCGGCCACGGCGTTCAAAGAGCTGGAACTGCGGTCGCAGTGATATAATGAAATCCTTAAGTGAACGCACAAGTGCGACAGCATTGATAATGTCCAGTGCTGGACTCTGGAGCACTTTGCTTGCCATACTCATGCATTCTAGGATCCTATGGCACAAAATTATTATTCTGCCATCACACCAGTTTCAAGCTTCTTCATTTTCTTTGCGAGACCCTTGGCTTCTGATCGGCACATTGCATTCTCGCATCGTCAGCGCTGATCTTGTCAAGTAAAGAGGACATTGAGGAATATCCTTTAACTAACACCAAGACAGCATCTGAATGCGCCGGCCATCTCGTATCACTAAGCCTCTTGACAACCAGCAGTTTGTGCGGTTTTAGTTCGTTTGCGAGAAGAGACCACCGATGTGTAGATGATGCCCCTTTAGGTATACGGGGCCCCACGTTATAAATTTGTCCCAGGGTCCCAGGGGTCCTTAATCTGCCCCTGCCATAGCTCCACACATACCAAGAGTAAGACACACAAAACCAAAGCCCACTAGACCGCGCTCTTTTTTGGAAAGAGAACCACATAACCAACGAACGATGGAGATGAGAAAACAGAGCTCAGACAGAAAATAAGACCAAGGGAACGGAGAGATACATTGTATATAATGCATGGAAGAAAAAAAGGGGAAAGAATGGGATGTAAGCGCAACTACAGGCAGGAATTGAAGGAGTTAAGAAAAACGCCATAAGAATTTTGATTAAAAAGAAACAAACAAAACACAACAAACCAAAACAAAAACAAACTAAAATTCAGGTGTTTACGAACCACGAAGAAAGAAAAAATTGGAGACATAAAAACCTATAAGAAAGGTTCAAACGTTGCCACTCATGCATGGCTGAACGGCCACCCTATTGATTTTAACCACTCCCATGTAATTGACAAGGGAAACTTTTGCGTAAGGAAAACACTGGAATCTTGGCATACCGCAATTACAAGCGAAGCAGACAATAACCGGAAACAATTACCTTGGCAATATTCAATTCTTTTAAGAACTTCGTATTGGCATTTTATTCCCCCAAAAGTATTTTTGTTTCTATTGTATTTTTCTACTTCACACTTTTTACCGTATATATTTCCATGAAAGTGCTTTTTATTTATTATTTGTCAAAGATCGTAGACTGGCAGTCAAAAGCTCGTATATTTTAAACTTTTAAACCAGAGAACGTTTTTTAAATTTGTTAATATGTCTTATCCTGGTTACTCGTCCATTTTTAAACGTTAATGATTAAATCGTTCAACAGTATACACCAACAATAATAATTTACTGATTTTTTTTTCCTATAAAGGCATTCCCCTTTCATTTGCCCTTTTTTAGTGCCTGTTGGGGAGGCTGTCTAACGTTCAGCCTCGTTTCCATGCAGACAGCACTTTTCACGAAAAGGCGCACAATTTCTGTTATTTTTTCAAAACCTATTTGTATTAAACAAAATATTTTTAATGATAACTGTTAGCTATCTACCCCTTCATTTAACAGATGCATTTGCAATATATAAAGAGATTTCGATTCAGCTCCACAAGAGTTGAAAGTTCTTGCATGACATTAAAATGTTAATTTTTTTCCTTTATAAGTCACGTGATCAGTCACGTGACATGCTTTGATGAGATTTGGTATCCAAAAAAAGTATCTCGTTTTTATGTAACATTTGAGTAAGTTTGGTGTTGTTTTAATCACATTTTCATATTTTAACAGGCATACAAGCAATTACCCTCGTCTTCATGTACGGGTTCGCAGGGGGTCTATTAAAACCTCCCTAAAACCCACAAGCTACCACCAACTGGTTGCTATCAGGCATTTTCCAACTCTACAATGATAAGGCATCTCAAAATAAACCAAAAAAACTTACTCCCCCCGGATGATACCGGAGGCCAAATTTTTGGGGGTCTTGCTCATGGACTAACATTGGGCAGATAATCCAGGGACAAGGTCTCTCTGTCAGCGATGGATCTACTTTCAAGAGCATCCAAATACAGTTGATTTCCTTTTATAAGTACAGACCCAGTACACTGTATCTGATCTACGGTGGAGGCGGTCCATTGTTCAATCAGCAAACTTAGCACGTAACAAGGCTGAAAAACTCGTAAAAGAACATTGTCTTCCCCGTGAAATGTCACTAAATCGTTCGTGACCTTGATGAATGCTTCCAGCAACAAATAAGTTTGAATTAGGCATGATACATTAGCAAATAGAAACACACTTAGCTTGAAAAAGCAAAGCAAGAGAAGCGAGCGCGAAAGACGCATCCAGATCCAGGTGCATCTAAGTTATTATGACACCGCTGGACGTACGCTTGCTCAAAATCATTGTGACAAACAAAAATCGAGACTCTACTTCCATCTACTACAAGCCCACAGATATCCACAGTTATCTTCACCACCAGTCATCACATCCTCGGCACTGTAAAGAAAGGCTACCTCACAGTCAGCTCTTACGCCTTCGATGCCTCTGCTCTGACTACGCCGACTTTCTAGCAAGTGCACACGAAATGGCCTCTTTCTTTGAAAGGCGTGGTTACAATGCACACACTCTCCAACATGATCTTGAGGAAATCCGACATGTCACACAGACCGACGCCCTCAAACGGAACACCTTGGCCGATGAAAAGGAGAGCAGGATCCCTTTGGTTCTTACTTACCATCCTCTGAACAACAGAATCAAACGTATTTTGCTCGACAACTTCAGCATCATATCGAACAACCCTGAAACCAAGGAAACCTACGAAACGTCTTGGCCCACACGTCCGACACAAATCAAGATACTTCGCCCGCAGGTTCTGCTCCTTGTCGACACCCCCGCTGCCGTACCTGTGACCACATCTCAAATGACACTACTCTACTGGCTCCAAAAGGCTCCTTCACCATCAGAGAGTCCTTTACCTGTCTGTCATCTGGCCTTATATACTGTATTTCCTGCCGTCGCTGCCCTGCCATTTACATCGGCGAAACTGGGCGCACTCTTAGGAAACGGTTTGGCGAACATCTCAGGAGTATTACCAAGAGTGCACCCGGTTTTCCAGTCGCAGAGCACTTCAGTTCCAATGGACACTCTGCGGATGATGTGCAGGTTTGCGGCGTCAAGCTCTGCGGCGGAAACAAGCAAAGGAAACGACAGGAGATGCGTCTTATTTTCCAACTGGGTACCTGTCAACCGCGCGGCCTAAATTCTGACTTTCGTTTTTTCTGGAGGTCGCGCGCATGCAAGAGACAATCATTTTAAACTTTAGATGTCGTGGCGTATTTCTCAACGAACATATTTCCACTGAAGAAGGGCAAAGTCCGAAACGTTTGGAACTTATTCAAATACTTTGGCACTTTAAAATAACATTTAAAAACGTTTTTTCATTACCTTCTTACCAAAAATCGAGACTGCCTGCAAAAGATAAGGCACAGGGAACCCAAGGAACCACAGGCAAACCAAAGATTAGTGTGCTACTCGCCTGGGGGCTCGCAGCAACAATGCCATCGTTTATGTTCGCCAAACTGTTTTAATATTTTAGATCATGCTTCTACCAACTTTCAGCTCAAGATAAAAGAAGCTATTCATTTTAAGCCAACAGCTGTACCATGTAAATTTATAACTTCTTTATAGTCACATTGTCACGTATTCTCTAATTTTTTTTACAGGTTTTTGTCGTTAGGATTTTTATGTACTTAATATTAATTCAACTCCGTACTTTACAATTTAAAACTGAAGATGGCAGAAGAGCTGTCGAAACATGTCTTTGAAAATCAAAACTGTTGTCGTTTTTCTTAAACTTATAACTATCAGTCCGTTTTGATTTTTATCTTAGTGGGCTCAGGGGGCCTCGGCCGATATATCGACCGACTGTCGACCGATATATCGGTCGATATGTCGGTCGATAGTTGGTCGCCTATCGACCGACTGTCGACTGATATATCGGTCGATATATCGGTCGACTGTCGGTCGATCACCCCTGCTCGCGAAGAACAAATTAGTGATTCGTTTTCAAAATTCCAGCTGTTTATCTCAAGATAATTCACCTGCTCACAACATTGAGATCATATTTTCAGTAAAAGAACTCCTTCTCCACTGGACTTCATTATGCAGGTGCAAGCTGGTTTAATTAATGCATGGTTCGCACTGTTAAGTTCAATAGACGCATACTGATCTTTTGACTTGCGACTGTACAATTTGGGACCCCATTTTCAAAACTCCAGCTATAAATGCATTATCATTATTTATAATCTTTTTTGACTTGACCGATATTCCACAGACACTTGACCGATATTCCACCGACACTTGACCGATAGTCCACCGACACTTGACCGATATTCCACCGACACTTGACCAATATTCCACCGACACTTGACCGATAGTCCACCGACACTTGACCGATAGTTCACCGACACTTGACCGATATTCCACCGACACTTGACCGATAGTCCACCGACACTTGACCGATATTCCACCGACACTTGACCGATAGTCCACCGACACTTGACCGATAGTCCACCGATACTCGACAGATATGTCACAGACAACATCTCGACCGATAGTCTACCGACAGTCGACCGACTGTCAAGGAACTGAAATTCAATCCTTTTCGTTTCAAATGTTTACAAACTCTATTGTGGATGCCAACTAACTCGCTTTTTTTGCAAAGCAATACAGTTTACAGCTGATTCGTCCATTTCGTTGTCCATCAATATTTCTGACTGCACGAAAGAAC
>JAJGOT010000271.1:0-125000 GCA_022457155.1 Cladopsammia gracilis | reverse complement strand
CATTTCCAAGCAGTAGCTCTTACTAGCAGTTTCTTTTGAAGTAGGGATTGAGTCAGCAAGAGGAATGTCCTTAAGAAGGTGTTCAATTTTCTGTGTCAAAGCATGCTCTTTGCAAAGTACCAGGAGTTATATTTGGTACAACATTCACTCTCAAATGAAGGGATGATCCATCTTTCGTCAACAGTCTGAGTTCGGTAACAGGAGTTTGCATCTGTCTGGGTTTGGATGTGCTGAATGTGTAGACTGTCAGGGTCTCAGATCCCTTAATTGACAACTGAAGTATTTCTGCTAACTGTTCAGTGATGTATGTTCTTTGACTACCTGTATCCAAAAGCAATCTGATGGTCTGATTTCTTGATTTTTCTAGATTTTCAACTTCTGCTGTGGCCGTTTGCATCAGAACTTGCTCATCCGAGGCTAGTAATGTATTTCCTGTGACGGTGGGTATGGTTTCAGTCACTACATTTGCACCTTCTGGAATTTGTTGATGCAGAGACTTCTGTGGTGTTTATTCTTCTGTTGACAGTGAACACATACTTTATTGGTTTTGCAATCCTTCTGATGATGGCCTGGTTTAAGGCAAATGAAACATTGTCCCTTTATTTTTTCTTTTCTTGCTGCCACAGTGTTTGCCTTGACAGTAGATACAGATATCTCTTCTTCTGACTTTCTGATCTTTGGGAGGCTTGGTAACAGAGAACAGTGCTTCAGTGGTAGTTTTCCCTTCTTTATCCTCAGATGTGGGCCACATGCCTCCGATAGGGTGTTTACTGTCATCTTTGGTGCCACATTGTCGCTCAGCATTTTCCCTGTTTGTGATGAATCTATGCAACTTATCTCTCAATAGCTGCACTGTCCATTCTTGATCATCCTCTTTTTGGTCAGTCAGGTGAGTTATCACATCTTTGGGCAGTTTCGTCATGATAAGGGATACAAGCATTTTTGTGTTTACATCCTCTCCCAGGGCTTGTAATGATCTGAGGTGCTTCTCTATTGAGTCATAGCTTGTACGTAAGGCTGATGTAAGGCTTGCGGAAGCAGGCAGATCAATGAGACTAGTATAATGAGCATTGATGATGATTTCATTTTGACCAAAGCGTTTTTGCAATAGTCTGATTGCTTCCTCATAGTTAGCATTTGTCAAGGTTAACCCTGAAATTACTTCTGCAGCTTCTCCCTCTAATTTAGCTCTTAGGTAATTCATTTTCTCCACTGGGCTGAGTGAGGCATTGGAGTGTATTGCAGAGTCAAATGATTCCCAGAATTCCTGCCACTTCAGTAGCTCCCCACTAAATTTATTGAAATCGAGCTTCGGTAATTTTACAGTGTTACTTTTCGTACCTTGTTTCGCGGTTTCTACTTCAAGTTTCTTCTTCAGTTTTTCTTTCTCCAAGTTAAGTCTCTCTGCTTCAATTTGTAACTTTCGGTGTTCAATCTCGGCCTTTTGTCGCTCGATTTCCAGCATCTTCTCCTCCAGCTCAATGTTTACTTTCACACTGCCTCGTCTGAGCTTAAATTCCATTCTATCCTTGATCATTTCCATTCTCGAGGAAAGTCCCACAACGAGTTGTTCGGCTTCTAGTGTAAGGTCGGCGTAATCATCATAATCTTCCATCACTTTTCGTACTCCCTTTTTCCTACGGTTTTAGCGGTTTCTTCAAGCTGAGTACGAAAGTTTTGATAAACACCTAAATGTAGTTGCAACTGATCTTGTTTTTTACGTGTTTCGTCAAGGAGTTGTTCGAGATCACCATCGATAGGTCGCTGTTTGATTTCTTTTGCTGCTTCCACGTTAAAGGCGCTGTTACACTAGGCAATATTTCGTGCAACTTGTCTCGCAACAACTAAAAACCGTGCGTTGCGATGCTGCGAGACAAGTTGCCTGGAGGGTGTTACACTGGGCAATGTTTCTTGCAATTTATCTCGCTCGACGGTGAAAGGAGCAATTTCATTGGCTGAAGTCACAAAACGTTGCGACACAAGTTGCAGAAAACATGTTATACTACGCAACGCTTGAAAAATTCGTTGCGGCGTGGCGAGAATCGTTGCGAAAAGTAGAACCGACTTCTACTTCTCGCAACGATTGCGGCAACAAAAAAATCGCGAGAAATGTTTGTTGCGGGGTATGTTACACTGGGCAATTTTTCATGCAATTTTTGTCGCAACAAAATTGCGAGACAAGTTGCACGAAACATTGCCTAGTGTAACAGCGCCTTAAGACTTACGTGTCTTTTTCTTGGACCGATCAGTCTTTTAATTGCGCCCAAATCGGCTGACATCTCTGCGAAGGTTTCGGTTTCAAAGGCTTCAAGGTATAAATTCGGCTGATTCGAGGCTAATGTTGCTGTCTACGGCTTCGAGGAAAGAATAATTCGGCTGATGTTGATGTAAATGGCTTCAATAAACCTGTATGACTTCTTTGTCTCTTGTTTTGTCTTTCTTTTTCAACCCGCTCGCTCTGCTACCATGTCGCGATGGGCGAGTGAAGACAACAACATTCTGCAACATTTCAACACGGCGACTTTATTTTCGCTTAGGCTTACACGTGTTACCGGGAATCCCTCGAAGGGTCCCGCGTTACTAAAGCGTGACTGTTCCCTTATTCACGGAGAAAGCTCTCCGTGACAGACCTTGCTTTGAAGTGCCCATAACGTTTATTTTTTTTTTATTTTCTCATCTGAATGTAAACATCACACAAGGAACCTCTGTGAAACAATTTCGCGCTTTGCACAAAACGCGAATTATTTATGAATATTTCAAATCTTCAAAATCCCATTTTTTCGCGGTATACCTGTCCCGCTGTTAAGAAGGCCAACGGGCTCACATGTTCCTTAATTTACGTCACAGTTCCTTTGTTTGAAGTTAAGTGTTCCTTAATCTACGTCACGAATCATCTGTTAACCGAGAGGGACCGAGAGGAGACTAATGCGAATGGTGGACCAAAATGGCGGCAAATTTCGAAGACTTTAAAAAATCATAAAAAAATCACGTTTCGCTGAAATCAAAAAAATGTTTTCGCAGACGTTAATTACGTGACGTGTATTCAAATTTAACATAATGTAAACGCGCTAATTATGGTGAGAATTTCAAGTTATTTAACCAATGTTCATCATCATCATCATCATGTCTCATCGCGCCAGTAGGCGCATAAGGCCGTCACGCTTTCTGACCAATGCTCTGTTTCGGGCCGCTGCTTTCGCCACATTCCAGCTTGTCCATCCCTCTCTTTTTCAACCGTCCTTCTCCATGTTGTCTTCGCTCTCCCCCTTGCTCTCCGTCGCGTGATCCTCTGGCCCTCCAGGTTGGGGGTTGGGCGCAGGGCTAACGACCCTGCCCCGTAAAAAAACTAAATGTTACAGAAACCGGAAGCGTTTACAATGTTAACCAATGTTCAGTGCATTTAAAAGCCAAAAAATGTAATGTCAACAAGAAAAGAAAGTTTCCTTCAGTTTTTTTTTTCAGGGAATAAACCTTTGAAATAATTGTTAATGTTTCAATAGAATAATGGTAAATGGTTTCCACCCAATAATAGAACGCGTATAAAATCTTGTTTACTTTAAAAGTCTAAGCCCCAAATATTCAGCCACACTCACTTCCTAATACGTTACTGTCATCTGTCAAGCACTGCACTACTTAATCAAATCATCTGTGGAATACGAAAGTAAATGACATTGACAAAAAGCCGCCAATTTTCACTCCTTTAATAAAAGTGGATTTACCTTAAGACGTTTGTGGCCAAATTTAATTTACACGCATATAGATTTTCACGAAACTATCACTACTTATGCTGAAGGTCTTAAATCCTCTTGTCAGAGTAAATTGTGATCATATAACCTCTTCACTGTAAGAGCAAAATAAATCATATTCTAACAACTAGATGATATGATCTCTGATGATATTCCTCCAACAACGCAGATCAGTTGTTTCCACAAATTACATAGCTCTCTAATCCTACATGGGCGTGGAATAGAAGCACTACAGGCAGTTCGTGGACTGCATGTGTTTACTTTTCTGTCTCTAGATTTAAAAGGAAAGGATATTGTCCCAATGTTATAAAACCCAGGGTGTAAGTTGCTACTGATTTACAACAGAAATATTGGCCAGAGAAGGCAAAATTCCTTTAATTTTCCCTTCATCTTAAATCTGTACCTTTTTCGTTATTCATTATGTCATAGTAATATAATATAGTATATTGGAAATTTCTAAAAGTTGCAATGTAATCATCCAAAGTGTTCCTTTTAATTGGGTCGGTGACTGTCTGTTTGACATCTTCTTAATGATTGATATTCAAATTTCGAAAAAGAAAAGTAAACGTTGATGATATATATAAAAAAAAATTTGAGTGTCGATTAGACAGAAATTTTTAGCTGCGATAAACGAATTACATGTACAAACTTGCTCGACTTCAAACATTTTTACCATTAGAACGACGTTGGCGATGAAAAAAATATCCGATTTCTATTGACAGAAATAAGCGGTATTATGCAGACGAGAATAAATTTGCGGTAGGTTAAAGCTTTGTTCAATTTAATGTATGGTTCTTATGACAAGCATATCCGCAATTCAGATTCTTTCCATTTAAACAATGAAACTTTTTTTATGCTCTTCTCTCTTTACGGAAGGATACTTCAGTTATCTTTAGTTCGCAATCTGAAAGCGGAAGTAATCTAATTCAAAAGAAATACTGTCTCAAAGAAATGAAGGTCTTTTCCACCCATGGGCAGCTGTCGGAATATCACCTTTTTTATCAAATGGAATTGAAGGAACCAATTGTCAATTACATCATGATAAATATACGAATAACTGTCAGTTAATGAAGCACTGAAAATTGAATAAAAAGTTCATTTTCCCCAAACCTTCCTTCTGGTACTACTGTCTTCTTATGTTTTCACCAGGTAAGGTTTTTATCCTATATTCTTTTATGAAAAGAATCTTGTGGTCGCGCTTGATGTAGGTACAATGTCCCGGCTGCTGATATATCGTATTTTTCATGATTATGGCCTGGCGCGCGTTTCTGGGAACCCCCGAAGACTTTTCAGGCCTGAAAGCTATTTTTTAATTGTAGTTTTTTACGAAAAGCGTTAAAGTTTTTAGCTCACAGATCACTTGTGTGGTAAACTAAAATTTTATTGCTTAGCTTTCAAAATCAACAAAAACCGAATCTTTATTGGTAAACATTCTGCACGTAACACAGCTTTTCGGGACTTTCGAGAAACGCACGCCTAGAGCCTGCTTTATTATCTTGAAATAGAAAGAAAACATCGCCAAAATTGATGAAAACAAAAACAATATTAACTAGAATAGCAATTTTGAATTCTTGACCGCCTGTCACGGAATCAAATTTGGTGAACTGTAATCCACTTCCGATCGTTGTAACCCTGCACATTATATCCAAACTACTGCTTCTGTTTTGTTCTGTAGTTTGTCATTTCGGCGGGATATTGTACCTTTAAGCTTTGTGACTATCAACATTTTTATTAGTACATTTCATACAAGGTTCTTCTGCATGATGCATGTGGTATACCTTTAAATAACTAGATAGGGCGTATTTGATATTTGATTTTCTTCGATTAACTTGGTTGTATTCAGTGGAAAATTGATAAAAAGTGCTTAGTGAGTTCAAATCTAAAAATCGGCTTAAAAAACAGTTGCGACAAAAGGAGACATTTTTAAAAAGAAAATTTTGTTCCTCCAAAGTGAGCGATTAAAAATTTAAACATGAGAGAAATAACACCAAACTCGGATGCGATGCGGTTCCAGTCAAAAGCCCAGTAGCTCAGTGGTAGAGCATCCGATTAGATCACGGAGGGTCGTGGGTTCAAATCCCATATCTGGAACTCGGAATTTTTTCCCGAGTTTGATGCTATTTCTCTCATGTTAAAATTTTGTTCGAATGAAAGACTAGTTGATTCACCTACAGACATTATTTTATTCAACGTTAGCTGTTTTCCATTCTTATGATAAAAGGCTGGAACAATAGAACAACCCATGCAAACAAAAATCCCGATGAGAGCATTTCGTTTGTCTTCGAAAATAATTTATTCAAAACTCGATCGCGGGAAATTTAAAACCAGCCAATCGTTTTCTCGTGGGAATCTGCAAGGGCAATTTTGCAGTAAAACTCGGGATGTATTTCAGAGGTCTGTCATTTGATTTAAGTAATGCTGCACATACGAACGAACGTAAACTTCATTGTTCTGCGGCATTGGCTCTTTCCCACGTAGAATATCTTTGGTTTCAAGAATAGAGAGGGGCTGATGGTTCATAATTACATTTCAGTATAAAAATAGAGAAAATCCATTTGCGTCATATAACTTTTAAGAAATTTTAGTGCTTAACCAATCAGAATAGCAGAAGACAATAACAAATAATTTTGCTTCTTTGATGAAGTTCCCCAAATACAATAACTTTTAAAAATTGCATGTTGTGCGATTGGGTCTCAAATAACTTGAAACCTTAAAAAAAAATTCACGAAATGCATCTTGAACCTTAACGTTTTAGCGATTTTTGAGACTAGGCCAATGAGATTACTAGTTGTAACAATGAAAAAAGTCGGCATTCCATCGTGCATTGCCGTTCAGCACTTTCCTTCTTATGCGGATCATTACTTAACTTGTAGGTATTGCAACCCCACCAAAATTTACAGGAGCGTTCCACAAGTGTCTGACTAACTTCCAATATGCTAACATTGAAAGTGCGTGATCATGTTATTGCATTTCTTTTAACCTTGATTAATTTTTTGGTCCGGTCTCGAAATCTCGGCAGTTTTTGTTTTAAGTCTCAAAGTCTCGTTTGGCTGGTGCTTTTTCTGTCTCGGAGTCTCGGATTTTTTTCCTCGAGGTCTCGGAGTCTCGGGTACTTTTGTCAAGCATTCTCATTCTTCATCCTTGTTTGTTGTTTGATAGGTGAATCGGATATTTTTGGCACTAAGTCTCGGGCTCGGTTTTTTACCGCATTGGGTCTCGGGCTCGGATTTTATAACGTAGCTGCGGTCTCGGTCTCGGATTTTGAAACAAGGGTCTCGGCGTCTCGGATTTACCATTCGCCACCCCTAAATCTGATCACGTTTCGAGCGCTAGCCCCTCGTCAGAACGATTAAATGACTTTACGATGACCAATTTAGCTTATCAACTCGGTTAATTAAACCAAATTTTCGTGTTCACTCCCCCAACCGACACACAGCTACACGGTTTCTTTACAAACTAACCCATTTATATATTTACTTAATATATATACACAGGTATATAAACTGATACACTAAGTTCCAAGTGTTTATTGTCGGGGACTGGAGCACACAAAACGCAATTATGTAAACCGTGACAACGGAAGCACGTGAATTATTAAGAGCTTACACACCCAATAAGTTGTTAATCCGAATCGATATAATTAGAGACTGTAGAGATAGTTTGACCGTGATCGTACGAAGACCTTGTGGATACCTGTGATCATTAACGCATCATCGTCAACCTTGTTACTTGTCTTGGATACTGTCGATCTCCAGCGGCCGGAGAAGTCCAGCAAATTATTACATTGTTCACATTCACATTTGCAAAACGGCGGCACTTCACTTACGATATCGTGACTAATAGTATTAGCGGTGAAGCATAAATTGGTTGCGTCTCATTAGTCGAAGTGTACACGCTCTTTTCTCCTCAGTCATATTTTCTATGATGGGAAAGAAAAAAAGCTGGCTGCCTCACAGGTTATTTTTTATATGGACCACGATTGGACGTCTGTGTTTAATAATCTGGTCAAGTCGATGTCATCCTCCTGACTTTTTCTAAAGCATTCGACAAGGTGCCACATTCTAAACTGTAACAGTGAAGTTACAGTTCTTTGGGATCAGCGGTAAAACATTTGTCTGGATCAAGGCCTTCCTTTGTTTCTGTGAATGGCTCTTACTCCGATGTTGTTTCAACATCTTCAGGAGTACCACAGCGCTCAGTGTTGGGAACAACTTTGTTTCTGTTATTTATCAACGACATTGTAAACTGCACTAACTTCACTCTGAGGCTGTCTGTGAATGATTGCATATTATATCACACAATTGAGTCCCCAGTTGATCATGAGCCCCTGCATTTGGATCTGTTGAACCTTCACATGCCGACCTGCTCAGATACCTCGCGGGCGAGCTTCAATACCATAAAGTGCAATTAATTAATGTCCACCTCTTGTTATTTCTTTAAAAAGATGAGATACTTGAGCCATATGTTTAGCTAAGGCTTCCAATAGCCGCCCCAGCTTTTCAGGCAGGCCTCGGTTGTTCAAAAGGTAGATAGCACTATCCATTGGATAAATCACTATCCAGTGGATAGGCATTAACAAAACCAATCAGTGTGTTATCCACTGGATAGTGATTTATCTGGTGGATAGCGCTATCCACCTTTTGCAACCCGGGCCTGATATGTTGAAAAATTTCTGTAAAAATACAAAAATTATGGCGATACGACATTTCGATGTACCCAACATTATTCAATCAAGTGGAAGATGGCAGTCAGTCATCAAATAATGTCTGTCTGTTGTTTCTTGGCGGCGTTATGGCTTCTAAACGGCATTTTAGTGAGTTTGGGTATTTCTGGTTTGACTTCACCTAAAAGAAGTACTCATACATAGCTCCTTCATCTGAAATATTTCATACCGTTTGCGAGTACGAACTTAGTTTCTGAAGAAGAAGAAGAAGAAGAAGAACAACAACAACAACAACAACAACAACAACAACAACAACAAGAACTGGGAAGGTCACACCAAAAGTTGTAGAGCAGCATGAGAATGTAAAAACAACAGAAAGGTGTGTTGTCAGATAAGTTGTGTACTTCGAAATGCCCGTTAGGTGTTAAAACAGATGATTGAAGTAAGAAAAATTACAATTCGGATGACAATGTACGGTATAGCAAAGTACCAATTCTTGGTTTTCACATGACGTCATAAAAATTCAAAAATCTAACGTATACGACCTACAAAGCTGTTTCTAACATGGTATGTGGATACTAGTGTTATAATCTTTCACAAAAAGTTTCAGGTTTTAACGATGCTTTGCTTCCGATTAATAAAGGTTTTAAATGTGTCACGCAATTCGTCACGCTATTTCACATAAGTCGTAAAAATAAACAAAATTGAACCAGTTGAAAGTTATTTTTGCATTATAGATGTTTATAAGCCGATTAAATGGCACTTACAGTGAATACAATATTTTCTGATGAGATTTTTGGTGTAATTAAGACTTTAAATTTTTGGCCGCCATGTTGGTGTCGCAAAGTGGGACAACAAGATGGCTGCTCCATACATTTCTTACGCGTTTCAAAATTTGGCCAAGATGTGTAGTTTTAAACTCTCTACAATTCCATAAACATTTTGGAATCGAAATCTATTTTTTAATGCTTCTGAATTTTGATATGACGTATTTATTTTGCCATTAATGTGGTTAATGGCAAAATAAATAAAATGGAAATGGAAAAAAAGGGAAAAGTGAAAACCAAGAATTGGTAAAAACACCCTTCGCAATGTTGTCGCAAATTTATGCACTGATTTATGTAAAGAAGCTGATATCAAAGGGTACAACCATTTTCTTAGGGCAACAACTTGCTCATTAGGGTTATCAATGGTCTTCCCAGACAAGCTGATTATGGGTCGAACAGGCCATAAAAGTGTTAGTTCCCTTCACACTTACCAGAGGGTCAGTGCTAAAGAGAAAGAGTTCGTTTCCGACATTTTGCAAGGGAACAAAGACTCATTTTTAAATGAGCCAGAGACGAAGAAAGCTTAAGTAGACTCCAGGATTTCGGAACGATCATCGTCTGTGTTCAATTTAACAAATTGCTCGGTTGTATTCAAAATGTAAGAATCCTTAAAGTTGGTGAAATAAATTTTTCTTGCTTTGCAACTTTGGTTGTTGAGAGGGAAATATGTCAAGGGAATATGTCAGGGGATTATGTCGGGGGAATATGTCGGGGTAATATGTTGAGGTGAATATATTCCATTGTTTTCCTATTGTTTCAGCCCTGCAATATCAAAAGCCGCCACCAGTCACAGGGAACCCAAACGCTATATTAGCTATAACATAATCATTTAATAAAAATATTTATTTACCTGTTTTCCTATGTCTTTTCGAGTCGTTTTGGAAGCGCCTATTACGTCTCAAGTTTCCATTATTATTAACTATTAACTATCCTCGGGGAAGAGACCGTTAAAATGAAACCCGAGATTCTCCCCCGAGGAGAGTTAATAGTTAATCGGAATGGGAACATGGCAACTTGAGACGTAATAGGCGCGTCGTATTTACGAAGCCCGGTTACGAAGCGGCAGACAAGATAATATTTGAAACGTGCAAGGTCAACCGCCTTCGCTCTGATTCAAATCGCTTCCCGAAAACCACTCAAAAAGACACAGGAACACAGGTGAATAACAATATTTTATTAAATGATTATGTTACAGCTGATACAGCGTTTGGGTTCCCTGTGCACCAGCTTTTCAGACAGTTGATAATTAGGGAATTACTCAATATAATCCACTGCGAGAACAAAGGAAACCAAGCCATGTGGAATGTAGACTTACTATTAATTAGCATTTGAAAATTAAACAAATACTTTTAATTTGTGAAGTTTACACTTGTATGTCCTTTTTTGTATAAATTTTTACGGTTTTCGAAATTAAAATTGGAATAGTCAAGATTAAGGCGATAATCAAAAAGATTATTCGATGATATTACGCTTGGATATTTTACGAGTTGTCTTGATTGTATTTTTCCGAGCCTCACAGGGACGAGAAAAAATGCGATCAATGAGTAAAATGTAAAGTGTTATCAGCTGACTCGGGCCGGACTCGGACTGAGGCCCCGTCCACACGTATCCGGATATTTTTGAATCCGCAACTTTTTTGTTGCGGATTTGCCTTCCATCCACACGTATCCGGCGAATTCGGGCAAATACGATTCCAATACGCTACGTGTGGACGCGAATATTTTCTAATCCGCAACAAAAAAGCTGCGGATTCAAAAATATCCGGATACGTGTGGACGGGGCCACCCTGGATCCAGAGGTCCGTTCTCTGAATATCATGAGTAAAATTAACCGCATAAACGGTTAGAAGAAGCCGCGAGACGGACCTCTGGTCACTCGAATATACAACCTCATTTCCATGCGAGGATCTAGTTCAGAATCTGAACTAGGTCGCTGATTGGTTACTCCTACTTGTTTCCAGACTCTACCGGGAGTTAATGATGCAACAGCAACTTCGATTGGCTGGACCAAAACAATTCGCCACGGGCGCGTGAAAAACCGGTTTCCCAAAGTGAAGCCACACAAACAACAATGACGGACGTAGATAGAGATTGCGGCTTTTTGCGATCTTTAAGAAACGCTGTGGATTACTCTGTAGTATCCAAATTTTCAAATATCAGAGAACTCAAGCCAGTTCAGAAAGAAGCGCCGTTGAAATCTATTCAGCGCAAGGATGTCTTGAAAAGAGGTGTTGACAGGCCAGACACGACTTATTAATTCGTGTTATCGTGGAGTGTGACCTTTAGAGTTTTGTTTGAACGAGGAAAATTGTTATCTCTATTTTATTTTTATCTCTAGCACGGTGGCGTGCTTTGGAGCTGCAGGTATTCTCGCTGAACGATTTCGCTGACCACCGGTAGGTGACAGGAAGTGAAATAAGTGTACTGGATTAATTGCGTGCGGATATCAAGGATTCTTTGTTTGTTAAATCTCTCGCCTTTGAAAACGGTTGTATCCAGAAAGTTTACTTCTTTGTCTGAGATTAATGTTTGTTTGCAAGGACAATAAAATCTTCTGTCTCCACTTTTTCTCAACACTCTACAGTGAAAAAATGTCATCGATGTATCTTTTCCACTGAGTGGATTTGATTTAATATTTCTGTCTCGACCGCGGAATATTGTCACCAGATTTAATGTAAACAAACAGGCACGCGTTGGTCCCCAAGGATTAAAACCGGTTTGGTGAGATATCCGATCCACAAATCGCATGGAAATGAGGTTGTGTACTCGAGTGCCCAGAGGTTTTTATTTTTTCTCGGCGCGTCGCGCCTCGTTGTCGCGGCTTCGCCGTTCAAACTCGCCGTTTTCACTAAAAAATAAAAACCTCTGGCACCCAGGGTAGGACGGGGCCTGCAGGCCAATAATTTTTATTTCCAATATCCGGATCCAATAATTGTTAAAACCGCAACGATCGACAGGATGTGGGGAAAAAGAGAATTCAGGTGCAGAAAAAACAATGTTATCAAATGCATACTGGAAAACCCGCAAAGTAAATTTTCATGCATAAACCGACCAAGTGGCACGTATCGCTTTTCTCACATGTGAAAAAATAATCACTGAGGATTCAGGATCAAAGTTTTTTTACGTGTGAAATCGGCAAATCGTTCGGTCTGCGGTGAGGTAGCTTGGCACACTATAGATAGACAAGGTTCCGAGTGTGCCTTCAGCGCTTATGTCTGAAGTGTCAGCCGCTTTCCCTGCGGCGCTCACAAGGGGTAGGGAGAGAAAGCGGCTCACACTTCAGACTACTTTACGGGCAGCAAAATCGTACATGTCTTGCAAGTTGCGGCCCTGATGTTGCGCGTATTATCATCTTGACGCGCGCAATAAATTTTCATGTTGCAGAAAGTAGAAGCGACGTCTACTTTCTGCAGCATGAAAATTTTTGCGCGCGTCAAGATGATAATAGACAAATTCGGCTAACGCATTGTTGTACCCAATTGAAACCTTTTGGAATTAGAACTATTTGTTCGTCATATTTCCATATCAATGAAGCATTGACATGGAAATTATATGGAAATGTTGTGAACAAAGGAACTTATTCCCAGAAGGTTTGAATTGGGTACAACAATGCGTTAGCCGAATTTGTCTACACGCGCAACATCAGGGCCGACAAGTTGCACGATTTTGTAGCCCGTATGACGTCACCTTAAGCGTGCGCGTTATCAGTTTATGGCTTATTTGCGGCATTGCCAGATTTTTTCGCGGCTTTTATCAATAGATTAGATACCCTTTGTCTATGTCACAGATGGTACCGTGGTAGAATTTATGCTTATCACGCGGACACGCAAGTACCACTCTGTACAGATAACAATTCAGATAACAGAATTCTTTGTTCTTTTTTGTTATTAATTGCAACAATAATATTATTTTACCCAATCCAAGTTGTTACTCAAAAAATAAGACCAGATCTTAATTTAAAGCCAAACAATTCGTCTTGTAAATCCATTATTTTTTGGACTTTCGCAAAAGCGTGAATGAATCTAGTTCATGTGAGCACGCTCGAGTTTGCATGAAGTATTCGGATCCATTGGGCGTTTACATTACACGGTATTCGAATTTCTAACAAGTTAGCACTGCAGATCTGGAGATAATCGTCTACCAAAATGCCGATGAAAAATGTTCATCTTGGACAGAGTGGAAACTTGGCAAACGACGTTATGAAACCTTTCCCCGGCGTACATCTCCTAGTTTTTCTTTGCAGAATGACGATGAAAAGTCGCAGTAAGAATAAATAAGACGATGTCAGATGTTTATTCATTTATTCGTCAACAAATAAGTTAACCAATATACCAAACTAATTAGAAATCAGTTCCACGTAAAGTAAGATAAAACTCTTATCTTGAAAAGATATGCGAATAAAATTAATTATTTGATCGAATTTGATAACGTGAAATTTGTGGAAAGTAGCCGGATTCGTAAAAAAAACGTTTACACAATAAAACGCCCCAGAATCAAACGTATTCGGATACAAAGTATCCAGATTGAACTCCGGATACGTTTCACCCGGGTTCACTATTCTGTGTGTAATGTACCGATCAAATGGAAACATCAACATCCCCCCCCGGGCAACCCCCCGGGCATTTGAACTTTTGAATTTTTGGTTTTTCAAATTCCCATCCCCCGGGTCAAAACGGGTGTTCAAATGCCCCATTAGGCGGTCAAATGCACCCCCCCCCCCCCGGGACAAACATGGCAAAAATGAGCGATGGACAGAAATGTGTTTGTTTTCATGAAAAATAATCTTTATACCATCAAACACAGCGCACAGCTTTTGAAGCCCTTTCTGCTGCAGCCACTCGGTCACAAAAGCGCAATTTTGGCCCTTGAAGTCTTCAAGGGTTAATTCCCGCTCGCATTCGGTCATTGTCTGTCATGATTTCGATAAAAGAAACCACGCAGCGTGTAACATGAAATAGAGGCAAGTTTATCGAATTCCTCCCACCCCTCCCATCTGGTGTCAAATTCCCCACCCCAATAACAACCACTGATGTCAAATTCCCGCCCCCCTGGGCACGTCAACGAGTCAAATGCCTGGGGTATGCCCAGGGGGGGGAGGGGGGGGGGGGAGTGGGGAGATGTTGATGTCTCTATTTGATCGATACATGAACGGAAATACGAATCTATTAACAAAAATTACTCTCGACCACAGAGCTCTTTTCTGTTACGTGGGCCACTTAAAAAAATACCATAATATTCTTTAAAGTGCAGGTTTGGGTGGTCCTTGATGTAAGCCTGATTTTCCAATTTACATTTTGTTTTCAGCACGAACTGCACGTGCTATGCTTCAACTTCTTGGCAATTTGCATACGGTGTACATTTGTATACGAACACACAATGCTACGTCCAAGCGTTCCTACATGTACTCTGAATTCCATTGTGCCATTCTAACAAAGGAGATTTGAATTATTAGACGCCGGTGAGGCTGAGCCTGCACATAAAAGATTATTATGGTATTTTTCGAAGTGGCCTATGTCTAATGCATTTTTGGGTTAAGGCCCGGCCAAACGAACGCAACATTTCAACGCAACATCTTGCAACATTGTTGCGCGCAATGTGTCGCGTTTTGCCACCCTGTTGCAACATGTTACAACATGTTGGATGGTGTTGAAATTTGACCATTTTCAAACTTGATCCAACATGTTACAACAGGGTGGCCAAACGCGTGTTCACACGTTGCGCGCGACAATGTTGCAAGATGTTGCGTTGAAATGTTGCGTTCGTTTGGCCGGGCCTTCAAATTATAGCAGAAATGCATCTGATTTGCGTGATGGTAGGCGAGAAAACTTCAAAAATTAGCCGGGCGAGTTTTCCTGTTGTAAGAAATGTTCGCAAGATACCGAAGGTTGTGGGGACAAGAATAACATATTTGGCAAGATAAAATAAAAATATGAGAGAAACTTCAGAAATGCAGTGATGGGAATTTTAAACTTTGCAGCTACTGATGAGTTTCTGTTATCGTACACATAATAGTCTTGTTTGATAGAAAGAGAAAATATTTCGGAAAAGCCGAAAGAAAACCGACATGCGTAAAAAGAGAAGAGATCAGATATCTAGAATGTAGCTCCACCATTTTTTTTTGGATTTTGGGCATGCGCTGTAAGGTCCAGATAGCTAGATTTTGGGTACGCTTGCGCAGACTTTCCCAGAGCCTTCGGTCATGCGCAGTCAAGTCAACCGAAAGCTCTGGTTCGAGAATGAGACCGCTTGCTTACAGCAAATACGAGCTTGTAGTCTAATAGCTACACGAATAAGCAGACCTAACACATAAGAAATCAATACTGATTTCATTTTAAAATAAACCAAAAAGATAAATGCATGCAACAACTTTTATTCGTTGCTGGTTATAACTTAAAGGGGTGCTGTTATCCATTTGAAAACCTTCTGAACATACCTAGGTTAACAATGGTTTGTTCGTTTGTTTTTCGTCAGGAAATTAGTCTATCCTGTCTGTCCTCGTGGAGAATATGGCCATAACAGTACATAAACCTTACTAGAAAAAAAAAAACAGGATAGTTAGTGACGGACCATTATTTTTCTGGAGCGGGGGGGGGGGGGGGGGGGGGGGGGGAGGAGGGGGGAATAAGAAATTTCCCTCTGCAAACAATTTTTTTTTAATTTATGCGCCTCTGCAATCATTGTTTTTTTTCCAAAAGCAAATTCCTGCAAACATTTTTGTTTTTCGTTTTTTTTTACAGTGCTATCTTCTCTGGTGCTAAAAAAATATTTGAACTATAATAAGCTATTTTTCGAAAAAAAAAATAGTGCTATAGCCAATTATTTTGGCCACATACGCTCCTTGTAACTTATAGTTTGTTGTTCCTTTATACATCACTCGCTGTTTTAATTCCTACGCAGCTACTGGCGCAAATAAAGGAGGCAGCCTGGTCAAGTGGTTAGGGCGCTGGACTTGAAATCCGGGAGGTCACGGGTTCAAGTCCCGCTCTGACCACTAGCTGGAGTCGTTTCACGGTAGACCCGAGTTCAACTCCTCGACCACGCTTGTAAAATAGGCAAGGTCTACCTCCTGCCAGTTGGGATTTTTAAATGTTATGTTCAATTTGAATGCTCGTGGCCCCACTAGTACTTGTGCTATAAACAATGCCGAGGGCAAATAAAGGTAAGGGCATACGACAGGAAATATGCAAAAGGAGTAGCAGGCTTTTTCGTGATTCCAGGGTACCGAAGTCCTGATCCTCTTTGACGTTGTTCGCACAGGCCATCATACTCGTACCACCCGGCCTGTGGTACCATCGGTGAAGGCAGGCACATTGCTGATTTAAAATGATTCTCATCGTAATAGGTTAATCCAAAGAACTTGTATTCCTAAACAGTTGGTGACCCATTAGCTTTGATGGTGATATCGTCAGGAACATGACAGACTTCTGAAACTCGCCCATTTCTTGACAGAATGTCAACGTTAAATGGCAAGGCAAGCGGCATTCCTTGAATGAAAACCCGTTGAGATTCTGGCCTTAAGCCCTGGCTCAACGAGGAGCTTTTTGGCAGCTTTTTGCGAAGGCAAGGTGAAGGAGTTGTCTTGTGCAGCCAAATGGAAAGAGACATCTTGATTCTTGAAGCTATTTTCAGCTGTATTTGCTTTCGCATCACTGAGCAATATTTCAGTTTTGGAATTATTTTTTTTAATACTTTATCTGAGTTCTCTGCAAACATTGTTTTTTATACATATCGTGTTTGCAAACAATTTATTTTGTCTTTTTACGCCCTGCAAATTTTTTTTTTCAATATTTCTAATCCCTCCCCTCCAGAAAAATAATGGTCCGTCCTTTAGGAAGAAAAATATATGGACAAACAAGTATTGTAAATATGATTTTTAAAGTGGTGCAGATTCCTATGGAATGTTGCTAAAATCTTAAAGAAGTTGCTTTGCATTTATCTTAGCTGCATCCAAGAAATTGACAACAAATATAATTATTTGGGAAAGTTTTTATAGCATGTTGATCATGAAGTTATATTGTTAAATATACACGCAACTTTGTGTACAGGTTTGAATAACATTGCTCATTCTAGAACCGGTTAGTTGAAAATGCAGTATCCCTGTTGCAACGGGAGTTTGTCAAATAGAAATGTCAGCAAGTCGAAAACAAAACTGAAACGTGAGCTAACCTTGCTTTATTCGCTGTTCAAATTTAAAAAAAAAATAGAAAACGTTTTCCGTTTTTTTCCTTACAGTTATGGTAATTGAAAAGCCACGAAAACGTGCCAAAGGCGAACATTTCAAGAATTAATTATTCAACCAATTTTCGTATACCTCAATGCAAAAAGCCAAAAAATAGAATGTCAACAAGAAAAGAACGTTTTCTATTTTTTTTGCATGAAATAAACCTATGGAATAATTGTTAATGTTTCTTCAGAATAATGGTAAATGTTTTCCACCAATAATAGCACGCGTATGGAATCGTGTTTACTTCAAAAGTCTAAGCCCAAAATAGTCAGCTACGCTTAATTCCTAATAAGTTACTGTCATCTGTCAAGAATCAAATCATTATTATCGTTTACTTTCCTGTGATCGAGGTATGCTGTGGAATATGAAAAGTAAATTACATTGGCAAAAAAGCCGCCAATTTTCACTCCTTAAATAAAAGTGGATTTACCTTATAAGAAGTTTGTGGCCAAAATTTAATTTACTATTAACGATAACTTTTACACGCATATACATTTTCACGAAACTATCACCACTATGCTGTAGGTCTTAAATCCTCTTGTCAGAGTAAATTGTGATCATATAACCTCTTCGCTATAAGAGCAAATAAATCATATTCTGACAACACGGTGATATCATCTCTGATGATATTCCTCCAACAACGCAGATCAGTTGTTTCCACAAATTACATAGCTCTCTAATCCTACATGGGCGTGGAATAGAAGCACTACAGTCAGTTCGTGGGCTGCATGTGTTTACTTTTCTGTCTCTAGATTTAAAAGGAAAGGATATTGTCTCAATGTTATAAAACCCAGGGTGTAAGTTGCTACTGATTTACAACAGAAATATTGGCCAGACAAGGCAAAATTCCTTTAATTTTCCCGTTATCTTAAATCTGTACCTTTTTCGTTATTCATTATGTCACAGTGATAATGCAGTTGATTGGAAATTTCTAAAAGTTGCTATGCTATCATTCAAAGTGTTCCTTTTAATTGGATCGGTGACTATTTGTTTGACATCTTCTTAATGATTAATATTCAAATTTCGAAAAAGAAACGTAAACGTTGATGAGATCAAAAAAAAAAACTTTGAGTGTCGATTAGACTGAGATTTTTAGCTGCGATAAACGAATTACATGTACAAACTTGTTCGACTTCAAGCTTTTTTACCGTTAGAACGACGTTGACGCTGCAAAAATATCCGACTTTTATTGACGAAAAAACGCAGTATCATGCAGACGAGAATAAATTTGCGGTAGGTTAAAGCTTTGTTGAATTTAATGAATGGTCCGTATGACAATCATATCCGCAATCCAGATTCTTTCCATTTAAACAATAAGATTTTTCTTCTGCTGTTCGCTTCTTACAGACCGGTACTTCAGTTATCTTTAGTTCGCTCTCTGAAAGCGGAAAAAAAGAAGAAAGAATCTTATTTAAAAGAAATAGTCTCTCAAAGAAATGAAGGTCTTTTTCAACCGACGGGCAGCGGGCAGGTGTTGGAATATCACCTTTTTCATCAAATGGAAGGAACCAATTGTCAATAACAAAAAAAATCTGTAATTGACGTTAATAAATATATGAATAGCTGCCAGTTAATCAAGCACTGAAAATCGCATAAAAAGTTCATTTTCCCCAAACCTTCTCCCTGGTACTATTGTCTTCTTACGTCTTGGAAAGGTAAGGTTTTTATTTTACAGTTTTACTTTGTGAAGACTTTGTGGTCGCGCGCTTGATGTTAAACATTGAGTCTTTGTTTAAGGACATTTTTATTAGAACATTTCTTACAAGGTTCTTGGTGTTGTTGGACCAATATATAGCTAGATAGTGCGTATTTAAAATGCTTCGATTTAAAGCGGAGTATAGTTGGTTGCATTCATTGGAAAATTGGTAAAAATTGCCCAGTTCAAATCTAACAATCGGCTTTTTAAGAACAGTTGCGATAAAAGGAGACATTTTTAAAAAGAAGATTTGCGTCGCATAACAAATAATTGAACCACCTCCAGAGACTTAAAGAGATTATTTTTATTCATTGTTAGTTGTTTTCCATTCTTACGACAGAAGCGTAAATTTAATTCCGAATCAGAAAGCTTGCCACCCAGCTCTTTTATTTTATTTTTTAAGAGGCTGTGGATAAGTTTGCCGGCTTACTTGAATTTGCATATAAGCATGAAAAGTTTGCTTAATTTATACTATCATTATTTGTCCAGCTTGAAAAATACTTGAACGGATTTCACTGACACATTCAATTGAGACAGTTCGTCATTTTCAAGGCGGATATAGCACAAACAAAAGAAGCTATTATCCATAAGTCGAGAGAAAATCCTCCATTAAAAAGAAATTAATCCAAAAAGGGTTAATCTGAACTAAACGCTGCTAGTTGAAAGCTTTTTAGCCACTGAACTTCGGACGGCTCTAAAAATTAAAATGCCTTGATTTTACTCTTTAGTAAAGGTTAAACTGTATACATGCAAGCTAAGAAAACTGGTGTTTTATGGCTGAACAGTAATAACGAAATGGCAAACTATCCCTTTGAAAATTATGAGTTACTTTAATAGGTCAATTTAATCTGCCCGAACTGCAACAGTTTGTTATGAAACATACTATAAACCATCCTAATTCTCAAACAAAATTACCGGTCATTGCTAGAAGTGTGCGATCCAACGGCCGGTTTTTTAGAACTCTTTATACACACAATAGACTCTTTATCGTGGGAAAATATCAAACTATATTGTATTTCTTCTTTTAGGTGGTGCTATGTGTATTACAAAAAAAATAGACAGTAATCAGACTCAACAACACTCATACCCCGGGGGAGGGCCGTTTCAACTCGATCTGTATCAAATTAGAAAATCATTTACGAAACTACAGATAGAACCAAATTTTCTTAAAATCCGATCCTCTTTTACTAAAGTTTATGGCTTTATATTGGTCATCGCATTTAAATTGAACACGTGATGTAATAAAGTGGATTAGCCGTACAATCTTCTTTCGCGAAGGATGGAGGATGGATCGCCCGTCTAGACGAGCCTGCGGACACGATAAGAAAACTGTGTAAAGAAATATGAGTGACAATGACAAGTGCCCTCCAAAAGATCATTTGATAAACCGCTTTGAAACGTGAACTAACGCACCCGCGAAAAAAAAAATTGCACGCCGTGCGGTTTTTATCAACTTCGTCAGCAAATACATCAGAAGTAAAAAGGTGGCGACCGTATTAGAAGCAGACGTTTAAAATGGTACCGTCAAACTGTTAAAATAACGGTTTTTCCATCTCTGGATGTGATTTAAATAACCATCAGGATCAAAATATTTATAACAACTGGACATCGAACAGCTACGCCCGCCTTTCAAAGCCGGTTTTCCCTCCACGAATCAAGACCCGTAAGTCATGTATTGCAGATATTATACAAACTTTTGAGATTTTCAGTGCGAGGACATCCAAATGTAGGCTAACAAGAAGCACTTGCCACATGTAGTTTTTATTATACGTTAGCGATTTTACTAGGCATTTCAAAGAGAATCTAAAGGGTTCAGGGGCGGATCCAGGATTTTTTATGGGGGTGGCCACGGGTATATGCCTAAGTCTATAAATTAAATTTTTCAAACAAAACTGTTAAAACCGACGGTCTAAAGGGGGGTGGCTAGCCACCCAATCCACCTCCCCCACCCCCTGTATCCGCCCCTGGGGTATCGCTTACAAAATTAGTACTAATCATTGATTAATAAGTGCGTTCGACAAGAAATAGCACAGACGTAGTGCGCCCTCGGACTTCAAAAAATCTGACTTAAATCATACGCACACATTAACCTACACTGGCGTGGAAACCTAGCAGCGATCACTGAAACAGAAGGACAGTAACATTGTGAAGCAGTTGTTTAATGGCTAAACACAGCAGCAACAGCGAGAAAAAACACGAGAGCACCAAATGGATTGTTGGAACCAAACAGTGAAATACATCGATCGATTTCCTTGTCAAACCTCTGTCAGTCTTTATTTCACTTGCAATACGAGATAGAAAGACCTTTATTTTAACACGATACGATAATAATTAACGTTAATGCTTGTGGGATCGTGCAAGACATAAAAAGAAACGTTAATAAATAAAATAAACATATCTAGAATTTGAATATAATTATGTTCAAGAAAAATAGGTTGAATAAATTCAAAAATATTCATTAAGTATAGACGTATTCACTCTGTCTAAGACGTATAGCTTAGGCGGAAACAACATCAAACTTGAAGTCTTTGATATAATCTTTAGCACTGAGCCGCTTTTAGGGTTGAAGGGAAAAGCGGCCAATATTTGTACAGTGCGTACCAGGTTTCCGGCCGACATGATTATTCAAAATGGCGCCGAAATGGAAGATCGATGGATTGATTGATCGAACGAATAATTCTGAAATCTTTTCGCTTGTGAACACATGATGCCCACGACTGAAAGACCACCAAATTAGAATGCATTCTCCTTCGTCTGACGCTACACGACGTAACAAATTATAGATTTGCCTCATCACGGTCAATTATGTGCCCATTCTTATTCTTAAGCAACGTAAGTAACTGAATATTGGTTCTGTTACCCGGTCTTTAAAATGTCATTTATTTTATTGTCATTTGATTGGTCGAGAGACTAATACAAAAAATAGGCCCCCAGTGGTTGTACGTACTTACTTTGGTTTATTTATATTCATTCGATTCACTTTTATTGTCATTTGATTGGTCGAGAGACTAATACAAAAAATAGGCCCCCAATGGGTGCACGTACTTTCTTTAGCAGTCATTATGAAATGGTATTTGTGTTTATGGTCAAATAATAGAGATTACACTGTGCCTAGTCAATTTTTGTAATTAAGCAGCATTTTTTTGCATTAAAAATGGAAACTACATACTTGTTTATGTATACAAGGTTTCAGCGCACAACCACAACATAGACAGTACTAAGAATTCACCATATTAATTTTAAAGAAATATTCTTCTATGTGCTGTTAGTGTTTGTAACATTTCTTGTCTTACTCACCCACCCCTGCACATTACGAGGAAAACAAAAACACTGCTCAATGCCCCTGGGAACAAAGATTCCTTAAATCTAAAAGATTTTTTTTCCAGATATTTAGGGTCATTAACATTGTGATAGGCATGTGGTGAATTTTTCTCATGTTATCCATGAACAGAACAACACCGAAAACAGAATGGTGTTGCAATCAGAATAGTTCTGGCGCAACCAGATGCAATGTGTTGACTATATAGACAACGCAAATTGCAGGACAACACTTATATGCAAGCCTATGTGCACTCAGCTAATTTGCATAAGTAATTACTATCATCTGTCAACATTGTCATCTATTGCGGTACTCAACTAAGGCCCGGTTCAAACGTCGAACTTCACATGTGCCGAATCAAATGCAAATGAGCAAAATCTATTGTTCTTGCTCATTTGCATTAGATTCGGCACATGTGAAGTTCGACGTTTGAACCGCGCCTTACACGTCACCCGGTCTTCATAAAACCGCAAGGGGACATTACCGGTCCTTATACCATGGCGTTAATGTGCTCTCAGCTAGTTTGCATAATATTTCAAAGCATTTTGAAGCTCGTCACGTGATTAACAATGTTTACTGTTGAACCGGATAGCCGTGAAATTTAGAAGCTTTACGGCATGATACGGACCAGCATGTCCCGAATATTTCTTTTCTTGGCTTGCTGATAGAGACAGAAAAACAGTAGATGTTACAATTTACCGTCGATTTTTTTCTTCAGATTATCGATGAATTGAATTCCAATTTTTTTCTCGTACACATCGGTAAAGTGTTGGATATAATTTATTAAACAACAGTACCCGTAGATTTTGCTTGGCAATAGACTGAGCCTTGGAGAACCCTTACATTGATCTTTTTTCAAGGAGGATAGCTTTAATATTTTAGCTTAATTCAAGCTTATCTGTAGAACCGGAACATCATAAGTAAAACATTTCCCACCTTCACAGAAAACTTCAACATTTGGTCCACCGCTTGAAGACAGTGTCGGACACCTAGACGTGTTTCCTCCTGCATAATTTTAGGATAAAGACAAAAATATCTCTTTTATCTTTCTTGTTTTGACGGAAAAACCTCGAATTATTCTATGGATTTTCTTTTCTCGTTAAATTTACGGGCCACCGACCAATCCATGTTTCTAAAAAGCTAATGTCGCATTCATCCACGTCGACCGACATCTTTCTCCTTCCTCAGTCATGTGAATCATAACAATAAACTGCAAGGCAGATCTGACTACGTAAAAAAGTAGACTTTGCGAGTCACCAATACGACAGAAACCGATAAAGTAGGGTAGCAACCGTGGACAGCCGTTTCGCTCTTGCGGTCCTTTGCAAATTTTACTTATATGTGAATCATCCACGAAAAAATCCACGCAACGCGGAGGCGCCCGGTTGTTCGAAAGCCGGTTAACGCTAACCCAGGATTAAAACTTAACCGTTGATTTAATTTTTCTTGTTAGAACTGTCTTCAAAAGCTAACTGTAAGTTACATGTGAAGACAACTCAGAAACGAAACTAAAGGGCAAAAATACTTTGGAAAAATCTCCGTTAATTAATTATGGAATCAAAATAGGCCATTTGCACGATGACGTCATTTGACTACTACTACCAGAATTGATTGCATTTTTCCTTTCTTATTTAAATTTTGTAATCCCAGTGCGGTTTAAATAACAATAGCCCTAATTTGCACTACAAAACAAAAAACTGAAGGATTCTGGTAGTAGTAGTCAAATGACGTTATCGTGCAAATGGCCTATTGATGCTAATCCTGGGTTAGTTAAACCGCACTTTGAACAACCCAGCCCAGGTCCATTTTAATATATATATAGATAACCCAACCCAGCCCAGGTCCATTTTAATATATATATATATATATATATATATATATATATATATATATATATATATATATATATATATATATATAGGCTGAGCCTATTCAGCGTCGCTCTCTGAACAAACTTAACTAAGGTGAAAGGTCGGAAGCAGAAGAATTAAGATTGACGACCGGGCTATTTTTCAATTTTAGCAATTCTCAAAAACAGTATTACGCGACCGTATACACAGTACATTTAGACCGTACAAAAGTTCACAAAAACAACTTTTTCTCCGTCTACAATAACTAGTACGACTACTTTCCGAATAAAATACAGTTGTTGCTTGTCAAAAATTGCCCGAGAAACTGATTTGGAAATCAAAATTGCAAAAATACACAAACATATTTGCATAAGGCGACGCGAGTGAAGATAGAACTATAAAATCGCTTTTCAATCTATGTAATGAATGAACAAACACATAAAAATGGACAACACATTGATCTTCTTTCGAAAAATTTTATTCAAATCTCCATAAGTTTATGTTTAAAAGCAAAACGCGTACCATTTATAGCCCATCGAGTTCGCCGAGCTGCCTTGGATGAAATTCAAGAAATCGATACAACTGAATTTAAGCACGTTTTAAAAACAATTCTCCAAAACTACACAAGAAAAAGCCAATCACAGATTGATATCAACATAAATTCCCATCGAAAAATGTAATCTGTTTTACCTTTAAGTCCCTCGCTTGCTTGGAAAATCTTTAAATCCACGCTTCATAAACATCACGGATGTTGCGCATTCTCGTCCCCAGAGCTCCACGTTTTTTTTTTAAAAAATTACATCTCGTGCAACTCTGGTAACGGACAAAAATTTGAATTTTTTGATTGGCCGTTTAAAAATGAATGCGCAACAAGGTACTAAAAATTTACGCCTCTACGCATAAGGTTTTACTTCCAGTTGAATTTCAAATGTCGAAGTCCTATGACTACATCAACAAAACAACGTTTTAATTTCAACGCATTCAACGACCAATGTCACCCAGTTTTGTTTGGTTAAGCAGGTAAAGATACGGCCGCTAAATTTCAAAGTACAACGAGATCTGATTGTCGCTCAATATGAGCGATTCGTTTCCGGAAATAATCAGTATGTGTCTTGGAAGACGAAGCTATAAGTGGCCACGCATATTAAAGTCCAAGGGTGAAAAGAAATATTACCCCTAGGTTACCCATTTTAAATAACAACAACAACGCTATCAGGAGTCCAGGACTCTCGTAAGCAAGTTATATTTTATTTATAGGTAGTACTCTTTGCTATAACTTTGAGTATAACTTGAAATACAAATCTAGGGAAACGAAGGTCACTCGAAACCCAATTAAAATAACATGAAACGAATGCAAAACAAAAATTCCTCGATATTTCTTACCACTGTTCGATGAAATAAACCTAATCAATGACCACAGCGTGTCCATCAACAAACTTAGCTGTCCCATCAACTGATTTGGTCGGATATGATAGTGTTCAGTGGCGAAACGATAAATACACAGCTCCGAAACGAAAGAAATCGGTTGACTTATCGAGCAATTTCTAAAACCAGTAGGCAAAATACAAAGACAATCTTCCTTCTAAATAACAGCAGCACGTAAAGCTTTTCTTCTTTCCTTTTTAGCGCGATGTTTTCCTGTAATTGTTAAGTCTTGTACAGTCCTTTCGAACGCCATTCCACACACACAACATTCTTGTCTCCAGAGCTCAACCAAACGAAACGAGGGCTCTGGGGACGAGAATGCACACACGAAAGGTTATTTTAATTCCGGTTTCTGGCATTGAGCAAGCGCAATAGTACATTAATGCATTAGGCATGCGCTAACGGATGTCGTGGATTTTACGACATCCGGAAAGCACTGTTGCCAGAGCCCTTCGTTTTTCCGCTGACTAAACGAAACGAAGGCTCTGGGGACGAGAATGGATGTTGTGTGGCGTCATACGCGCATGTTTTGCGACGTCATACGCGCCCGCGAACTAGCCGTGCTCAACGCGGGCGGGCGGGCGGGCGGGGGCACACGCACGCGCCCGCGAAACATTCCGCTAGCCATGACCATGAAAAATGACGGGCATAGGTTCTGAAAAAGTCTCTGCAGACATCACACGGCTGAAATTGAAAACACTCTTTGAACGCTAAACGCCATTCTTTATGACATCTTTACATTTCACAATGGCATAGGTGTGGCACTGACGTGCTTGAAAATTGCTAAAAAGATTCACACCTGAACAGATGTTTTTTGTTGACACCCCGACATGGGGAAATCTAAAGGACTGGGGGAGGGGGTGGGGGCGGAGGAGTTATTAATAATCGGTATGTGATGTTTATTCCCCGGTATGGCGTCTTAGAAAGAAAATAGTATATTCAACATTATTTCTAGGTATAACCTACGTATTCCATTTTAACTCGTATAAAAAAACACTTCTCCATATAGTTGTAATATCGAATCACCCCCGCAATTCTACGGCTGGCCTGCGCAGCTGGCGCGCGATAAATTTCGCTTCGCCGCTCGCAACTCGCGCTGAATTATCGCGCGCGCCAACAAAAAAACCGCCAGCTACGCAGGCTATTCTACGGCTTGAAATGCGCCCCTTCGACATTGCATTTTAGTCGCACTGACAAATATAAGAGGAGGAAAACAAACACAAGCTTTGGTGTAAGCGAAAAGTTTAAACACAGTAAGTAAGAATGTGTAGAGCTATTAAGACAAATGTTGTTTGACTAAAAAAGCTAAAAAAAAAAATAATATTCATCAAATCGAACCTGTTTTGGTTATTGTGCCTGTTTGGCATAAACATTTTCATCTGAGCACAATTGCAGACCTTTTTCTGTGTTAATTCTGAGTCTACAAAACTCAACCTCATGCGCGCACGCTTTTAAACGCCGAAAAGATTGACACTTAAATAAAGTTTACTACTACTACTGCTACTTCGACCACAGGTCTTGGGCAAGAATAAATGGAAATAGACTGGATACTTTTAACGGTGTCGGTCACTGATAAAAAAAAGAATATATATAAATAAAAATGACAAAAAAATAATGACAACGAGGCCACATGCCCGGCGCTTTGATTTTCGATACGTACATGTTACGACAGAGGCAGTTTCAGCTTTAGAAGTTGAGAGTTTTAGTTTGATCAAAATCCGGGAAATATCGAAGAAGTAAAAAGAAACAGTAAAGATTACTGCAGTTTGACTTGGAAACTCTCACCGTAATGAAAATAACGTGTGTTGCACCTGGCATGTTCGAAGAGGGCACACTGCATTAAATCACAAACGCCTAAACATATAGATTATATGACCTGTCTAAAAAGTCCACTTCAACATTGAAATTAAAATGAGGGTAACTTGGGCTTATAAAGCAATCCATTTTGAAGAATTTGGTTAAATGTTCTCTACGAATTAATTAATGTTTGTTGGTCTTGACATTAAGTCATACACTGTATATCCTTGTCAGTCCAAGAGAAGCTAGGATTAAATGAACTTTGCACAGAGTATTATTTAACGACTAAAATTGTTTTGTGGTTTATTTAAAACTGAATAATTAATGGGTTTATTTAAGTTACACATGATTATGCGGTCGTCACTTATTTCCATCTGCGAAACTGACGTGACGTCATCTGATCTTGGACGAACATCTTCGGTTTATGCTTCGGCTTCCCTTCGTTAAGAGAAATAAATCCCGATAAATCTGGCTGATTCTTTGCCGTGTAAAAATGATGATTGAGTCGTATTAATAAAAAACGGAGATATTCTTTCCCACAGCAAAGCTGTCCATACTGAGAACCGCCAAAACGTGCCAAAGATCGACCGATGTCAGTTTGATAGATGTGATCTCCTTCCATCCACCAAACTGACGTGTCGATGACGAGCGATCGCCTCGAAAATTAACGACAACGTACCGAATGCGTGACTCGGGATTCCGGATGTTATTTTCCCACGAAGCAATACTGTTTTGGCGGGCATTTTCGAAAAGCAAAATAAACATTTTACGCGAGACTGGAAGTAAGGCCGCAGTTACTACTGTAACTTTTGCTATGGCTTTGCCAGAAAATGTCGAAAAAGACGGCACAGATGTCAAAGACGGAAATGAATCGATATGCACATGGCACACAAAACTTAAAGCATCAACCAGCAAGTACTTCGGTTATGTGGACTCTGTGGAAGACGCCATGGTGGTAATGAAAAAATACGAGCTTGAAACGACAACAAAGTTCTCTTGCTTTAAATCTGACAAAATGTTTGGAGCAGGAGGTAAGATATAAGTTCTAATTACTACATAATAAACTCAAAACTTAAAGTTTTAACCAAACATTCGCTGGACCGAAATAATTTTTTGCCACTGGTTTTGTAAAATGATACTCAATAATTATTGACAATAATACACTTATCATCGAGGACATTAGAGTGTAGACCCCACCCCAACCCTTAGCACCTGTACCTGTACCTGTACCTGTACTACAAGGCTACGTACAAGGCTAAAATTTGGGTAGGGGTGTGCGGAACGCTTCTTAAAACCCTTACCCTATTTCAGACCAAAATATGCGATTTCCCCTACCCTATTTCAGACCTGACCCAAAATTCGATACCCTATTTCAGACCAAACCCTTAAATCGATACCCTATTTCAGATGTTAATCAAACCGCATTTCTCAAGGGATGAAAAAAGTAGCTTCTTCTAAAAACCATACCCAATTCCAGACCAGAGTGCGCAAACGATACCCTATTCCAGACAAAAATGGTTAAAATCTATCCCCTATTTCAGACTAAAATGGCTTGAAAACCATACCCTTTAGGGCCGCACATACCTATATAGCTTATATAAGGGAGTACCCCCCCCCCCCCCCGGGGAATAATAATAATAATGATAATATAACTTTATTTAATGAGGGTGGAGTACATTAATTACTGCTCACCCAGTAGTAACCGTAGTTTTCATAATGGCCCTCCTACAATTAAACTAATGAATCATAATAATTAATTTATTAACTATGTATATACAGCACTAATTAACTGTAAAATAATCTACTAACATTGATTGAGAAGGGAGGAAAGAGGAATAAGGAGAAAGACTAATAATATCATTGAATAAAGTTATATTATTATTATTATTATTATTATTATTATTATTCTCCGGGGGGGGGGGGTACTCCCTTATATAAGCTATATATGTCTGGAACAGGCAAGTGGAGTGCTGGCTTTGCAATTGTGCTGGAGTGCATTGAAACTCTTCAAATAGGTGATAATACACCTATGTGAAGAGTTTCAATGCACTCCAGGAAAGCCAGCACTCCACTTGCCTGTTCCAGACATATATAGCTTATTAGCCTGTTCCAGGCTCCGAGATAGTGGGGAACGCACGAAGTGAAAAAAAGGAAAAATTCGTGGGGGGAACTGGGGAGAGTGACCTCCGCCGACCTCCCTCTCCCAGTTCCCCCGCGATTTTTCCCTCTTTTTTTACTTCGCGTGTTCCCCACTATTTCGGAGCCTGGAACAGGCTAATAGCTTATATAAGGGAGTACCCCCCCCCCCTCCGGGAGAATAATAATAATAATAATAATAATAATAATATAACTTTATTTAACAAGGGTGGAGTACATTAATTACTGTTCACCCAGTAGTAACCGTAACCTCCTACAATTAAACTAATGAACCATAATAATTAATTAACTATGTATGTACAGCACTTATTAATTCTGAAAAATAATCTACTAACATTGATCGAGAAGGGAGGAAGGAGGAATAAAGAGAAAGACTGAGGCACAATGTGAGTTTCATAGCCCAGTCAGTCAGTCAGTCAGTCAATCAATCAATTAGTCATTCAACAAATTATAAAAGAAATACCAGTTACTCCATCAGGGGGCTATTCAGTTTTGTGATAAGTAACTAGCATAGGTTAAACATTAGATTACAATCAATATCTTGTAAAATTTTATTCATAATTAACACACTTTCTTTGGCTTAGATCCCTTTGCCAAGTCAAGAAAGATATATTTCAAAGATGGCAATGTTCCTTTCGATGGAGTGCCATTCTCCATAATTGGCACAAAAGTTTTTGACTGTCAACATGGTCCTGACAGAAAAAAAAAATTGAAAGCCCGATTAGCAGAAGAAAAGGTATGCTGCTTCGACTGAAGAATTATTTTAACCATTTTCATTTCCATAGGTTTTTGTTGTTTCAGCATTAAAAAGGTACCCATTGAAAAGTACAGTCCATAACTATTGTCTTTCATATGCAGTTTGAAGATCACTCGTTTAAAAGGAGGAGATTTTTACCTCAAAATACAATGAAGTTTGACTGTCCTGCCAGCATTCGCCTATCAGAGGTGATAAAGTACCCCAATTACAAGGTACAGTTAACTCTACTCAAAATATACGTTTTCCATTGATGAATGTTACCACTAGGTAAACCTTTTCTTTGTTATGGTATTTCTACGTCTTTTCTCACTGAACTGGGTACATTATGTGCAAAATTTAAAAAAAATGAAGGGTAAACCAATACAACATATTAACATCAGTATAAAACTTGATAGGGTGGTACAAACAGCCCATCTCAAAAGCAAAAAAGAACTAAATATTATAGAAACTCTGTATTTTGATATCAAAGAAATACACAATAATTATTATCACAAGAACAGGCTTTATGCAATGATGTTGTTATATAAAGCAATCACTCTTACTTGGCTTTTAGCAGTGCATTCAAAATGGCTGTAGTTCAGCTCTTTGACTGTAACTTATAGGGCAACTTGATGCAATAAATTATATCTTCAATTCTATATGACTTGTACATAAAATGTGTGCCTAATTATCAGTTTTTTAACTATCTGTATAGATCAGGGATGATACAGAGCGGCTAAAAAGAGACATGTCAAAAAACCTTAAGTCTGACATAAGCAATGGGCAGAAACCTGAGTTTGAGCGCAGAATCTACATTCATTTACCAAAAGAGGGAGAGCACAAAGATCACATCATTGGAGAGGTTTGTTGATGTCAATTGAAATCAAATATTTTATTAATTAATAATCAATAAATAATTTATTTATTTATCTGTACAGTTGTGACCTTTGCGATCTGGCCTTTTGAGTGTAATCAAAGTTAAAGTTGACTTCATTTGGATACAAACCTTCCTGCATTAGATAGTCAGGTCTCCTGCTTAAAAAGTGAAACAAAGTAACTTAAGTCAACTTTAACATTATATTCCACTCAAAGGCCAGGTCACTATATACCACACAACCAACATCATTATCACAACAACTGTAATCAGTTGCTACATGCTATCAAATACTAAGATCAGTATAGGAGAGGAAGTACGTTATTCACACATTTGTATGCCTAGTAGGCATACAAATGAAATAATGCTCAATAAAAACAGCTTGAAATGGAAATGACTAAAATGAACTAATTTCAATGTTGATAAGATATTAAATTGTTTTAGTCAGGTAACCATTTTTTATCATTTTTATTGAAGTGTTTACTATGCCCAGCTATGGCTACTGGTGCCACACTTTTACATAAATCCTTCAAAGTTTGCAATATAATGCATGAATTTCTCCTTATCTATGCAACATTGAAATTTAATTCCCCTAGGTTGGTGGCATTCTGCAGCCCATTGACAAGAGGCTTGTAGACAAGATTGAAGATCTTGTTGGTGAAGGCGTGAAAACTGTGGATGAAATGAAGAGGCATCTTCGGCAGTTTGTTAAAAACGAACTATTCCCAAGGCAAACTCCTCCACCATCTACAAACAGGCGCTATTATCCAACAGATGTGGACGTCAGAAACCACATGTACCAGGCATCGGTGAAGCAAATGCTATCCAAAACTGATCAGGAAAACCTTGAAAAGAAAATTGAAAATTGGCGTCAGGAGCATCCTCAAGACTCATTCTATTTTAGACCCTGTGCCCTATCTTCCTCATCTTCTGCTGCTGCAGGACAGAAAGATGAAACAGATGAAAAATGTGTGCAGGCGGATGTTACCCAAAATCATTTAATGTTTGCTCATCAAACAGCCTGGCAGAAACGTCTTATGGGCCGTTACGGAAATGAAATAACTCTTCTGGATGCCACATACAAGACAATGAGATATGAGCTGCCACTATTTTTCCTTGTGGTAAAAACAAATGTCAACTACATAGTTGTGGGGTCTTTTATCATTCAAAAGGAAACAACAGCTTCAATAGAGGAAGCACTGGGAATCTTTCGTGATTGGAATGCCAGTTGGAAGCCTAATTTCTTCATGACCGACTTTTGCCATGAGGAGATCACTGCCATCGAGAACACATTCACAGGTAGGAATGGTTCAGATGTTTGAACAGTGATACCTAGAATTATAACTGTCATAACAAACTAAGTTGTAGAAAGTAAGACACAAAGGGACCTAATGATACACATATTTAAGTAGGAGTACACATTGAGTTTGAATTCAAATTTCAGTTCAGTCATGTTCCCATAACCCTACACCTCCCTGTAGCTGTCCAGTAGTGGAGGCTCCTGGTACAATAATGGAGTGATATATGTTAATCTAAAGCAATAATTTATCCTCACTAGTTTCAAAAAGCTGTACTCATACTATCTATTGTGATTATACTCAATCTTATTATTATTTTGTGGGATTTTGTTTTCCATTTTATGTGCACCATTATCGTTGGGATACAACAAATCATAATTCATACATGATATACAGTATTTGCTGGATGTTATGTTGTTCTTGGTTTGACAGGAACAACCACTTACATCTGTGACTTCCACCGTGAACAGTGTTGGGAGAGATGGCTTAGAAAAATTGAAAATGGGTTGAGTAGCTACAGGGAGGAGGTCCTAGCATTGCTTCGTAATGTTGCCAAATCATCAACAGAAGAGTCTTATCAAGAAAATTTGTCTTCCCTTAAGGACAGTGACCTCTGGCTGGCTAATCCTAAGCTCAGAAACTGGTTTGAAAAAACCTGGCTGGTAGAGGCCAAGGTAGGACTAAAATAAAGATGCACATGTATACTGTTTTTCAATTTTGTCTTTGGTTCAATTTCTATTTCCCTTTGTTTTATATTCATTATCATACATTAGCATAGTAAAGAAAAATGAACAAATAGAAATTGAACCAAGGATGAAAACGAACTACAACATACACGTGGCTGTGCATGAACGTTCAGTAATGTAATTCTAAGGATATGTTGTAGTTTAAAATGATATTAGGTCAAAATGATTTTAAACTAGTTTGATTTGTGTTTTTCTTTGTCTTAGGATTATGGTAATGAATCTGGAACAAAAGAAAATCAAATCAAACTAGTTTGAAATCATTTTGACCTAAGATTCATTTTATGCATATCATTAGATGTATGTGGGTTGCATCTGTGTATTCAGGCAGTCAATACCCTGTTTCTGCCTACCCTTGTCAAGATTCTCAGTGACTGTTTATCATGTAACACTTCACATTTTGAACTAGAGGATGAGTTCCATTTATGGGGCCAGGGGATCATGCTTTACCATTGTAAGGTTATTCAAGAATTAAGAACCTGGGGGAACACTTTCCATTCCAAATCTTCTCAGGCAAATCAAATTTTAGCTTTTACAACATAATTTACCCCCCACAGTGTACTCACATTAAGGAATTACTAGTTAATTATCAACTTGAGTGTCATATGAACTGTAGGTAAGTCAACCATCATAGTAGTGTTTGGCCCTCATTGGAGCAATATGCTCAGGTAAACGGCTAATACTTGAATCGTCAGCTTTCCAAATTCACCATGGTGGTTAATTTACCTATTCCAACTACTAAGCATTTCATTTGCCCAATGAAACAGCATATGCATAACAGTTTCTTTAGAAACTAACAGCTTTGATATTACTCTTGTCATAGAGATGGGACAAGTTGTTTATATGTTTCAGGACCCATATTTCAATTTCAAATTGTAAGTTCCTTTTACTGATTTATACCATTTCAGCGATGGGTGTGGGCATTCAGACAGGACAGGTTCATGGTCAGTATTAACACCAACAATGGCATTGAACGCCAGAATGAGTCCTTAAAATACCAATACCTGAAGGACCGCAATAACAACAGCCTAAGTGGAATGATTACCACACTGATTGAGGAATTTCTGCCTGACAAATATAGAGGGTAGGTGCCAATACATGTAGTTTGCAATTTAAGTCTGTATTTTGATTACTTTCTGTTAGGCATTTTAAAATACTTTTGTTCTATTTATCTATGTTATAGTTAAATCTATTGTAAATTACATCTTAGAAAGGACTCTTTGTAAACTAGCAATTACACTAAATTAGATATTGCTGTATAAATATTTGGTAAAATAAAGAAAAATATTTTCCCCCCAATAAAACCATTTTTTGCACAAGTTGGTGAATTAATAATACATGTATATGTTGTGGTGCAATTTTATCTTTGGCACATATTTTATTTTCCTTTGTTTCAAACTCATTATCATGCATTATCATACATTACCATACCCCAAAACAAAGGACAATAAAATTTGCACCAAGGACAAAATTGCATCACAACATATATTACATTTATCCAGAAAATGTCACTAAAAATGCTTACTTTGCAATGCTTGGTTGCACGTCAGTATGCAAGAATTTAGTTTTTTTTGAAAGGCTTCAAGTTGAAGCCTTCAGAAAAGAGTAAATACATGTATTGTTCACTACACAAAAATAAGTGTATGCAAAGAAAAAGGAAATTTGTGAGCACAATTGTATACTTAGCCACATGGTTTTATCACCGATCCCTCCAAAATTAGCAACACCGAACCTTAAGTAGTTACAAACCTTATATTCAAAGAAATAATGTTCTCTTGAACACATCCTGGATTTATAATCACATTCATTGAAATAATATTATAATATTTACATAATTGATTTCTTGAGGAGGTAAAACCTTTGAAATCGCCCGACTGATTGCATGTTCATAAAAAATTATAATGCAGACAGCGACTCTAGCAGTTAATTTTATTTCCCCACATGAAACTTGTACCCTACCTTCAACATTTCTGCATATTAAACAACATCTTGTTTTCCAGGTATGTGGAACTTAACACACGTTGCAGTGAAGGATACAGACGTTACAACACAGATGTGCCAAAGTATTTGCACAACAAACCCAGACCTTTTCTGAACCACTGCAGGCAGCGCATAAAACATGCTGATGATGTCCAACTTGGACATATCAAAGTAGATGATGATGGTACACAAAGTGGTCACTTCCAAGTTAAATCACAGTCAAGTAAAATATGGTACCACCTGTCATTTGGTGCAGAAGATACCATGCCAAGATGTAGCTGCCCTGATTTCAGCCAAACTGGGCTCCTATGCAAGCACTTTTTTGCGATATTTAACTATTTCCCAAAATGGCAATGGGATTCATTACCAGAAAAATATCGTGAAAACCCCCATCTCTCTCTAGACAGAGAGCATGTCTTTGTTGATCCTAATAAGCATAAGGTTCATGAAGAATCCATTGAAGAAGATTCTGAGACTCTTGATCAAGACTTGCCAAGAGGTCCACAAGCGCAAAGAGCAGCCACACCCCCCAAAAAAGCCAAAGAAGTGACAGAAAGACAACTTAGGCAAGAGGCAATGGCATGCCGGGAAACACTGAAAGAGCTGACATCATTGACATATAATGTTGAAAGCACAGATGCGCTTAAAGAACTGAACATTTCCCTCACAGCATCCCTCAACAAGTTTTCAAGTTATCAAACAATTGATGAAAAGGAAAATTTGTCCAGCAATCCAACTGGTGAGAAACGATGTAGCTTGTCACTTGGGAATAAGTACCTTCCACTACCTGTACGTCCCAAGAAAAAGAGATTTCAAAAAAGAGTTGGAGAATTTGCATCCATGATGCAAAAACATTACAAAGTTCATATCCCTGTTGATGGAGCCTCTGCCACAAAGAATAAAACAAAACCTACAATGAAAAGAAAAAAGGAAACGAGCACAAAAAATCCTAAACATCCCTCTCCACCAAAGAAACAGCGATTAGAAGATGACATCCAGAATGGGCCTACAACAGTCAATGAAACAACCTTTCACCAGGACAGTTATTCCCCTCAAAAGCGAAGTCGATCTTATGACAAGGATGACGACAATGAAACGCCCACCCTTGATCCTGCTGCTACCCGCCAGGATCAGCCTACCCAGTCTGACCAGGAAGACCAGGAAGAAAACAATGATGCTGTTGATTCTTCAACACCAAGGGCATCAAACAACAACAACAACAAAAAACAACAACAAACAACAAACCAATCTGGTAGCACCATAGTGGAAGGGGAGCATTGCCACAGTCAACATCATGATGGTGACTCTTCCAATCCTATTATAATTGATGAAAATTCTCCTGATCCTTCATCATGGGTCAAAATAGAAAACTGCCATTCAGATGATCCTGATTTCAAACTGGATCTCTACATGGAGAACAAGTCAAGAATTTTACAGAAGACCACCTGGCTTACTGATTCAGAAATCCATGCTGGGCAGATGCTTCTCAAGAGGGATTTTCCATTTGTAGATGGCCTTAATGATCCTGCAATCAAAGGTTCACTTGTTGTCCCCGCAACATCAGAGTTTGTCCAAATTGTGAATACTGGGTCACACTGGATGTGCTTAAGTACCATTTCGACACCACCTGGAACTGTCAAAATCTTTGACAGCATGCTTCACAAACCCCATTCAATTGCAATAGAGCATGCTTGTCGTATGTTGATGTATCCCGGGGACAAAGTCAATTTCCATAAAGAAAAAGTACAGAGGCAAGTAGGTGGTAATGACTGTGGTCTATTCTCCCTGGCCTTTGCAACTGATTTGTGTCATGGTTTAGACCCTGTGCTTCAAAGATATCACCAAGGATATATGCGTCAACACTATGTCAGCTGTCTAGAAAATGGGGCAATGGTACCATTTCCCAAGACTGTGAAGAGAGTGCCCCTCCATTTGGGCTGCAATAAGTCATCTGTTGCTATCTTCTGTGTCTGCAGACTGCCATATGATAAACAAGAATATGTCCAGTGCTCGAAATGTAAAGCCTGGTATCATCCCACGTGTGTCAACATACCAGCCTGGGCAATAAACTCCGAAAGAAAATGGAGATGCAACAAATGCAAGGGAGCTGCAAAGCTTGCACCACTGTCAAACAATTTACCTGCTTAAGATTAGCAACTAAGAGAACTTTGGAAATGCTAGACATTCATAAATCTGACTGACTGGTATCGTAGTTTAGGCCATTTTCCTTGGATTGCCTTGCCTCAATTTACAGAATAAGGGAGATCTAACTTAACTGTTTATTCTCTACTAGCTATTTAATCAGTTACAAACAAGTTGTATACCAGCTTAGCATGATTCAACCAGTCTAATTTAAATCCACTGGGTTGATAGGTTTGTAATTGAAAGAAATGTATCATGATTTCCTTTCATTGCAACATTTCGTATTGCACAGTTAAGTACGGTGTAGGCCCTGTGACTTGCATTTCTGCATTAGCTTGTTTGAGTCTTATATTGTTATATTTAGATACTGTCATATATATACTATACACGTTATTGTTCTTTATATAATACCATGACATTTGTATGTGCAAAATCCCGTCAAAAAAGCTTTTAGCACAAAAATAAGCCAGCTGCAGGCTTGCAGTGTTTATTTTATATTATTAATATTATTATGAGTTAAAGTTACATTTTAGTGCATGCAGGTGGACCAAGCCTCATGTTAGCTCATGGAGATTTGATTTATAGCTTCTGTATGGGCAATTGATCTCACTTGAAGTGAGCTTTTAGTTCAGTAAATAACACCAAACTAATAGCTCCATTTTAATTGCCTTAAATTGCTTCCAAATTACATAGAAGACGCAAAGACAAGACACTGACCGACCCCACATTGGGCTAAGTGAGGTTTATTTCCACATACAGTAGTGCACTGTAATTTCATGATTATGTTTCAGCATTTTGAGACTAAAGTTACTTACCATACAAAGTCTATACATTGAATTGCCATGGTGTAACAGTCATGATGTGAACCCAAAGTTCAAAGTGTTTGCTTGGGCAGCCTGTAGTTGTAGACAGGTCAGTTTCTCCACACTATGTTGTACAGACGCCCCTCCCCTTTGAGGCAAAAGAAGTGAAGAAGTGTGGCTATTTCCTTACTGACATTAAGGGTTTGTCCTTGTATACTTTGTAAAGCTGTACCTGTAAGACAAGTAAAAAAAGAAATCATTCTGTTTAATTTAATTAATAATAGGATTTTAAGCTTATATGTACCAACTTATATTTTAGAATTAAAGATTTCAATATATGATTTGTCACGTCGTTTTGATAGATGGTCCGGCCATCCATCCACAAAAATGACGTCGCTTCACGCCCACGAAGAACTGTAACTACTTTCAAATCCTGAAATAGCTATTTCAAGTTAAATTTACAACTACCTCTGTCATTAAAATTTCGACTTCGCAATCCAGATTTTTTTTTCACGAAGATAGCAAGATTAAAAATACAATCACATCATGGAAATAATTAAGCTTAATCCATTTGTACAAATGAAATAAGTAGTCGTAACATGTGTAAAAGGAGGTAAACTCACCATAATATAGACTTCTTAGACCTTCTTGGTAAACTGAGGAGTATAATAACGACCACTAACCTTCTTTGTTTTGCCGCTATCATCCGCCATGTTTGTATTTACGAAGGAAAGCCGAAGCATAAACCGAAGATGTTCGTCCGGGATCTGTTGACGTCATGTCAGTTTCGCAGATGGAAATAAGTGACGACCTGATTATGCGACGTCGGGTAACTAGCGTCAAGAAAGCCTTCAGCTTATATGGCTAGTTAACAAAATGTGTCCTAAAACTAAAGATGCTACAGTTACAAAGATGTTAGGTAAATCGCTTGATACAAAAGAAGAACAAAAGAAACAAATCGCGCATGGATTCAGTATAAACTATTAGGGAATGGCTTACTTACTAAATAATAGAAAGGAAAAATTTTATTCATTTGAAAACAACGCAAATGCAAATAAATATTTTTAATGATTCTTGAAGCACCAAAATAAGATTTGAAACGCTGGTACAGCCAAGCTTTACAATGGTACACGGAAACTTGGTCAATTTCGCTATCAGTTTCAAGCGCTAAAACGACACTTCATAATATATTAACTACGCAGATTTTTTTGTCATTGAGTTTTACAACCAAAAAAAAAAACTTTTTGTTGTTTTTCTTTATTAAAGTGCACCTGTCTGTCATTTTTAAAAAGGAAGGAAATTGGGGTGAGCAAAAAATAAATTAAAAACAACGCTCGGCTCTCCTCCAATTGGTCGAGTTGAATCCTTTGTTTATTTGAACGATAACAAAACAAGTTCCCAACCGTAAGTTATTTGTGGGGATTGGCCGATGGCATCAAATTCCCCGCCTTTCGTCCAAAAAATCAAACAAACAAAGCAGCCTGACTGAGTGTGTTGTAAATATAAAGGGATTAATTATTGTTTAACACATGCATGACTCCTACAAAAAAAAAAGATTTTGTTTATGAAGGTACGCGCTCGTCAAGTACTGAACTGGCCGTTAATACTGCAGTCGCTGTAGACAGTCTTTGGACGTAACCGTGTCTGTTTCATTCCGTTTAAACTGAAGAAGTAAGGTACCCATTCTGTATTGAGGAAGGAGATACAAATCTCTAATAGCTTCTCTGAAATTTGGTACTTTTCTGCGACAATGCGTTGGACCCAAAAATCAGTTCCTAATGAATCACATCTAAACTTAACATCAAATCAAGCCTCTCGTCATCACCGCAACACATTGCATTATGTAGCGCCAGCTAAGCTAAAGCCGTTTGAAGAAATTTTACGACAATATGTTAACACATTTTCAGTTGACGTTTTGTTTGCCTCTCACTAGGAAAGACTACAGTCCCGAGGAAGAAGAAGAGGCAAAGTGAAGCATAGAAGCTAAGGTATATCATATTGTTTCTACTTAATAATAACAATAAATGAAAAAATGGAGTGGTATTATCACATCAAGTGACCTGTTTACTGCATGGAGGCAAATTAAACCCAAGTAGGGGAAGGAGCAACCCCGCAGGAGTTCCTTCTCAGCACTTAGTCTAACTCATAAAAAACATTTCACATTTCACATCTCACCACAGAATAGTAGATTGACTAAACGGTTAGAATCATGTTTAATTCTGCAAGGAAAAGGATATATACTAATGTTTCAAACGATGTGATTTCAGAATACAATGAGCTGTTCAGGTTTCGTATTTTTTTATATATATATATTTTATTTATTTACTCCATTCTAATGGTCGTCTCCAAGCGATCGTTTTGCAGTGTAGCCGTCAAGTAGAAATCAAAACCGTTTATTTGTTTTGACACATTTTCTATACACAAAGCTTGTAGCAAAATTGGTTTATGTGTATTTTAGTGATATATTCTGTAACCGCTACAAAGTTAGAAACGCTGGAAAAGCTTCGTTTAAACAGATGTACTTAGTTTGTACAAATATTCAAACATCTTCATGGTGGCATGCCGGGTATTGAAATGGTCTTTAGAAACCTTTGCCCTTTCAAGCCAATCTGATTCGGATATTGATGCGAATATGGATCTTGAACCCTGATTCCAAAACACTGAGATTATGTCGTTACACTTACTAATTTCCAATTTGTCCCATCTCAATAAATCTACGGTCCCGACTGCTTCGCCCTACACACCATCTCAAGGCTGCAATGTTGATTTCAATGTCGATAGTTAAAGAATTTTAATATAATTTATTTTTAAAGCGACAGGAACTAGTCCGATAGAAAAAGCCTGTTAACACCAGGCTTTCAAATGTGGAGAAGGAACGAAGGATATCGCAAGTTTTTATTTTTTGAAAGCCAACACACGGGTTGAATGAAAAGTTCAATAAAAAATGCTAATCCAAGACATTGAAATGTTTTCATTAATTGATATGGTCTTCCCCTTTCAATTTTAGGGAAATAAATAATAAAGAACAATAGGCTGATTGGATTGTCTGTGTCGGTTGTCATTGGCCAGAATAATTACTTTGGTTTTGGTTTTACAACACTCTGAAATAGCCCATTTCCGAGTGCTCTTAGCCTCCTTTTCAAACCGAGGCCAAGTGCAAAACCATGCAAATGAAACATATATCCATATGAATGGTTTTGCACTTGGCTTCGGTTTGAAAAGGAGACTAAGAGCAACTCGAAATGGGCTATTGAATACTGCTCTAAAGAAAAGTGTGTTTCAAGGACTCGACACTTTGCTTTAGTGTTTCACGGGAAAATTCAACTATTCCCAGGCAAGGAAAACATAAAAGACAGCCAATTACCAGTTGTTTTTCTAAACATTCGATAAAAACAGCCTTCGCAAATGACTTGGTGTAAACTAGTAACGCATTGTTAACAGGGTGTGTTGGGAAAACAACAGAAGTCCATTTGGAACGCAAACAACTCAAACAGGATATGATATCGCAAATGAAATATTCAAATCATCTACTTGTCTCTTGTGAATTTTTGTAGTTCAAAGTGATTTGGCATGAGTTGCATAGATTTAAAGAGATAGCTTGGGATCCAAATTATGTTCTCATCATATTCTTCAGATATATAAATGTATCACGAATATCCGGATAAAGGTGTCTGAAAGTACTGTCAAGCTGCAAACATTTTACCTCGCTTTGTTTTGACAGCCGCCATCTATTTATCTTACAAGTAGAAAAGCTTGATTGCATGAAACCTGAGCGTGATTTGAAACTGACAAACAGCCATGTGAAAACAGGAAGACAATTCAGGCAAAGTAGCAAATTATCAAGCGTTTTATCGGCAGCAGAGGCAGTCGCAAGGAAATAAATTTTGCCTATTATATTTATACAACCGAAATATAATGCTCAAATATCCAAGTTTGCTAATCTAAGTAAGCTGTATTTCTCAGGCTACTATATCAGTTTTTTTTGTATGGCCAGGACTGCCAGACTCGAAATCTCGACTTTTAAATCCCGCGCTCGGAAACTCCGACTAACAGGCTGTCACTAAATTCCAGAAAGTTAAAGAACAAAATATGTCAAGAATCCGTAGAACCGAAATTCTAAAAGGTTCTTTTAATCTATTTTTAATGGAAACTTCAGTTAAAGAGATGATAGAAACGCGCGCTAAAAGTGCTCAACAAAGAAAGGCGACGTTGACTAACTGTTATCTCGAACGGAAAAGATAAAATTTCGATCACTTTTTGATCGTAATCTGTAGAACCAAAGAAACAAAAATAAAGGACACTTCAATTAAGATGTTAAAAGCTCACGTACAGCCGGGCGCACTTTGTGCTGCGTTTAGGTAGTAGAACCAACGGTTGACTATTGCTGGAGGCCGCTTCCTATTAAATACAAGGTACATACAAGGTATATCATAAAACTGAATGATTATAAAGTGATCTGTGTAAATTTACCAAGCATTCCATATCTTTTTAAAATGTGTAACCTCTACAGCAGCATCACTGACCTGTTTTTAAATTGAATTTGATGTAGTTGGTTAACTATTGTAGGGTTATGCTGGCAATTTTATCGTCTTCGATCCTTCTGTGATACGAAAACATCGGTTAAATCGCATACATGTATTGCAGTCAAACTGAATTATTTGTACATACAGTTACAAACGTCTCAGTACTTTAGCTGGGTTAAACTATTACATGTACACTTAAATGCTGAGAAGCTCTTTAACTCCAACAGTGCCTAGATCTGTTACGTACAACTGTCAAATGATCATAAATGAAATACCGCCAGGGGCAAACTGAATCATAAAAGTTTGTATTAATTTATCATATGTGTTATTTGAAATTACTTTTCGTTCCAATATGACATTCTTTCTGTTGTAGGTCTGACCGGCAAACACTTTGAGACTGACTGAGTTATATACAGCTGAATTACTGCAAGTTCAGCTCTCCATACAGTCAAACCATCAACACAGAGTTCCACAGCGACGCCAGGTAAGTTACAGATTCATTAGCCTATAATTCCGTTTACGATAAATCTTCTCTTTATTTCATTCATATATCAACATAAATTGCCCTTTTTTATCCACAAGTTCTTTATTCGAATGTGTCCTGTGCTACCCTGGGTGCCAGAGGTTTTTATTTTTTAGTGAAAACGGCGAGTTTGAGCGGCGAAGCCGCGACAACGAGGCGCAACGCGCCGAGAAAAAATAAAAATTTCAGCGGAGAAATAATAGGATAATTCGATTTTAATTTGCTTACAAGAATTTCCTTACTGATAGGATACAGTCAATGAGTTACATTTACTTAATGACACGAGCTTCGAAATGTGGTATTAATTAAAAAGTGACACCATTTAGCAAAGTTTTTATTGTTACTGTAATATAAACTCTATGCATTATAAAAAAAATCCTTGTCTTGACGTATTTCGATCTTACTTATGGAAAATCTAGACAAGTCGTGTTTAAACCGACAAGATAAGCGCGTTTGAAGTTCAATGTCACTTTGTGGATTGTCTAGAGACTAAGTAACAGTATCACTCAGGAGGTTGATAAAGAGATTGAAAAGGCCGGGTGTGCATGTCCCCTTGTCATTTCCGGCGAGGTTCGCGTGTCGCTGTTTGGAGTTTCGTGCACTACCACACAGCAAGTTCGTAATTTCACGGAATCTTCTTGTCGTTCTTTGTCATTTCATGTCGCTGTTTCGACGCCATATCGCTCGTTGGAATTTACTTTAACAGGCACTCGCCACAGTTAATAAAGCCGATGATTATGAAACCTGAGAAAATTCTTTGTCAGTGTTTTTGTTAACGTTTTTCGGTGTTGATCGTACACAAACCAAAATATATATTTTTGAACTTTGTTTGATCAAGTAACCAATAAAAATGCTTTCCCAAGTTATTCAGTCATTACATGTGTTCGGAAAACAAAAGATGTGCACGGTTTTAATACTTTCAACATAAAATGTTGAAAGTTTTAATACTTGCAACATAAAATGTAGCTCCTTTGTTATCGTCATATTTATTTCAAGATTTTTAAACACCCTTTTTAAAATCATGATAACCAGTAGATGTCTTGAAAATCACCTTTAGCTCCTTTTTCACATGAGATGTTCTCAGTGTCGTTCGGTCAAGGCCTGCAATAGATAAAAAAGTAATTTAAAGCTTTTTTATGCTTATGTCATAGGTGTATGCGAAAAAAAAAGCCTTCCCAACTCAGGCTTCTTATTCGACTGAAATTACTGAGCTTTCTCTAGTCTTAGAATTCCTACCAATATCTCTGTCAAAGGAAAAAATATAGTGGTGTATCGATATCTATCCATGAACAAGTTTCATACTTAGCACTTTAATAAAGCAGCCGACTACGAGATATAACAACAACAACTACTACTACTACGAGATATAACAACAACAAAAACAACAACAACCACTACGAATGTGAATATATGATAAACATATATTTGAACTGCGGATAAACATGAGTGAAATTTGTGATCCTCGCAGTGTGCTCTCAACTTAAGCAGTTGAAAAAGCAACCTGAAAAAAAACTACTACTACTACGATATAACAACAACAACAACAACAACTACGAGATATAACAACAACAATTTATTGAGGTACTTCCACATCTAGCACATGGCTTCTTTTAGGCAAATATTTTATTGCTAGGCATAAATTTTAACACATATTTACATATTTGGTCATATTTATATTTTTTGTTATATTTTCATTAGTGTAGTTACACACGACTCCACAGACTGTACAGCTTTAACTACTTATCTACTTACATTACATTTTTTTCTGAAATAATATACCGTATCAATAACTGTCTTAGTATCCAAGTCCTTGAAAAGAGTACATTTTTAAACATTTATCTGGTTATCCTGGTCCAAAAGGTTTATCTTGTGAATACGCGAAGCGTTGAAAGAGATACAGCATACAATTGTGCACAATAATCACTCGGATGTCAACTTTTTTTTTGTAATTCCCCAGTGTATTATAACATTCAGTTCAGTTTCAGGCAATGCTTGATTCCCCAGTGTATTATGTCTTCCAAATGTATCGTTTTCATGTCACACTAAGATGTTTTCTTATTTGTAAACCGAATACGCTTATTTGTTGAACTGTAAATGGAATTGAATTCTCGCGCGCGTCTGCTAGCGAATTAATACCGTAACATAACCCCTTTCCCTCCTCGCCTCCGCTTATAAGTGTTAACTGCGGATTACAGGAGTTTTTGTATACTGCCTTGCTGGCTGAAACAATGGATAATTTTTCGAAGTTGAAGCCCCATTTACACGAGCAATTTTTCCTTGACAAGTTTACTTGTCAATTTTTATTGCTCGTGTAGATGATCAACAAGTTTTCCTTTACAATTTTCCATTGACAAGGTATCCTTGTTCGTGTAGACGACGAGCAAGTTTTCCTTGATAAGTTTAGGTCGTGCCCGCAATGCCTAAATCAATAATATCCTTGCCACATTTTCCTTGTTGTCCGTCTACACGAGCAAATTTCTGACTTGACAATTTTTCCTTGTCAAGGAAAAGCTAGCATGCCAGCTTTTCCTTGACAAGGAAAAATTGTCCACTATTCTCCATCTATACGAGCAATTTTTCCTTGTCGAGGAAAACTTGTCAAGGAAACATTGCTTGTGTAAATGGGGCTTAAAGGATTATCAAAAGCTTGAAACTTAATTACAAAACATCAAGGACAACTGAAATAAACCTTATGTTGTTTCGTATTCACGAGATGGCTCTTAGAGTCCTTTCATTTTCTTTTTCCTCAAACAAAATTATCTGAAGCGCGAAGCGGTGACAACGACACGCAAAGTCTCGTTATTGCCACTTCGTGGATAACTTCGTTTTTGTAGAAGAAACCAGGGTAACATTCAGTTGCCGGTATTACTTTTTTCCACACTGTATTCGTTTTTTTTTTTCTGGCATATGAAACATACATTTGAAAAACACCAGTGATCTGTGTGTCAACCTCGCCCATACGGAAAACAAGGCGGTTATTTTTAGGCACCTTGTGGATATGTGTGTGATCATATATCTCCTCGTTACCTAAAAAATAAGCCTCACATGTGCGACGCGTCTAGAAGCATCCATGTCACCGAGGCCTACGTCCTCAGGAAAGAAACATTTCCTCTATTATAAATGCGATAACTCATTTTTTTAACGTAGATGCAGACGGATAAACGTTTATCAACAAAAGACAGTAAACATGCAGATGCCGACAAGCGAGTTCCGTTAAAATCACATCAGTTGTTTCCTCTGTTTACAGAAACATAAAAGGTGGAAAATAAACAAATATGAAAAGCTGTGCCACCTAATGCAAACTTAACAACGCACGAATATAGATACACCTTGTATGATCTAACGATGTTTACGGTGACTTAAAAAGGCAAGCGTGTTTTTGACATTATGCTGACTTGAACTCAACACTACAGCAAGCGGCAAGGTCAAATATCTAATAATATACGCAGCAGCTCACTTCAGAATTTTTCAATTGCCGTTTTAAGCTGAGTAAACACTGCCATGAGTTATAAATAAAAGTAAACTGAGCGAGCCTTCATAACGCTTTACCTACCAAGGAAGGGGTGGGGACACCCTTTTGTCCCCCCCCCCCCACCCCCCAGCCCAACACTCTCTGATGAAATACGGCATAGAATATGTACTTTAAATTTTTTAGATGCAACTTGTTTTGAATCGTAACTCAGTAAAATATATCAAATATTGTTCTTCTGGTTTAAGTGTTCATTTAGCCAAATTTACAACAAACTTCAGGTTTCTTCAGATTGAAATATTTCAAATTTACATTGAACCATTTCACTGCGCAGCGTTTCACATGAAAAACCAAAATCCCTTTGTCTTGATAACACATTTCCACATTTGTCCAAACGTTGTTAAAAATTATACCACTGGAACTTAATTTTGAAATAGAATCCGTATAATTAAACAGTTACAGCTATATTTTCATGATACTGTGACGTCATAGACGTTCTCCGTGCGTGATAACAGCTCTAGAGGAATTTTATCTTCAATCCACATAATTTGCTAACGATGACGCCCACCTAAATGGTTCTGTCACTTTCCATAAGTGATTTGACAAATCAATCTCCGATTCGTTGATTCGTTGAGGCAAATCTATAAATACGCACGCCCAAAACTGCATGGTTGGATAAATGCTCACACCTCAAGGAAAAATCGCTTTACTTTTGCTCGGGAAACCACATTGAAAGCTTTGCGAGGGCCAGAGAGAAAGTGGTAAACCCTAGTTGATATAACCAGTTATCTACAGCGCAGATGAAACGTGTTTCACTCCATATCCTTATCGAGGTACTGATCTAGCCCTTCTAAATTCAGAATTTGCAAGGTAACAATGTAACTGGTTAGTCAATTTCTTCCTTTAAAATGTTTTCCTTGTGCTCAAAAATATGATTTACCGCAAAATAGTGTTTGGCATATTCAAATATATATTACTGATTTGAATTTTGGTTAATTTTTTCTGTTAGCCCCTGAAGGTTTGTTTTGAAACCGAAATATTGGGCAAATCTGTTTGAATATATATATTTTGTTTTATTCTTTTGTTTACTCCTTCATCGCTTTGCCGTAAGGATCAGTTTGCCGTTTTCTGATTTTCTACATGTAATTTTAATACTGTATGGGAGTTTTAGGCAGCAGGACGATGTTTTAGGTTCTAAAAAGCGCAAGTCAAAAATTAACGACGAAGTACGTAAAATCAGTTTCAGTTGCACTGTCTCTCACAAGTTTGTTCCTACCCTGCGAGCAGAGCCTCTTTCGATCCTCCTAGAAAAATCGGGAGGAGGATCGAAAGAGGCTCTGCTCGCAGGGTAAAAGAGGCTCTGCTCGCAGGGTAGTTTGTTCCATGCATGCCAAGGAAATTTGTTAACTGACTTTTTCATGAAAATGTTTTTCAAGAAGAGTCAATTTATAATTAATGGCAAGTATCTAAAAATACCAAGTATCAGCAGCTGCTGTCAGTAAATTCGTAAATCCCAAAAATAACCAAAGCTAGAGGATCACAAAATTGAAATCCACAAATCAATATTTTACGCTCACATTAATTTTTGCCACCAAACGCATTAAGCCGGTTTTAAAAGATTACAATCATGCTGTTAAAAAGCTAACGACCCTGATATCTTTTTATTTTTATTTTAAAACTTTTTAAAATGATAGACATCATACGCTTTCTAAAGTAAACTTCATCAAACATTTATATTCTTTTCACACAAAGACCGCCAGCTGTATTCGTGAAGTTTCCAAAATTAGGGAATTCAGGCAGCATTAAGCGGCAAAAAGGAATAATAACCCGCATGACTTCCAACTGGGGAACCTCTTAAAATGAAACAAATTAAGACATGAAGTACAAAAATGTACATTTCCAATAAAAATGTGCAAGATATGTACTATATAAACAATCCATGTAGTCAATAAATGTATAAATATATTGCAAGTACAAGCCCGTAGATAACATAAAAAAGTTCAGAATGTATTGTATTTAAAATGTACAAAAACACTGCACGAAGAAATGGATATATATATATATATATTTTTTTTTTTTTTTTCTTTTCGCTATTTTATAAACAGGATATTGTTTTCAATCAGATGTCATTTACAATTTCAAAACAAGTTTCAAATCATGGTGTTTTGTCCTATTTTTGTCGTTCAAAATTCATCCCCCATTGTGTTGCGGCTTTTCGATAAAACGAATTATAAAAGCTACTCATGGCCAAGTTACTAGAAAGTTAAATGAAGATTAAACTATCACTCAGCCAGCACATTGTTAAGCATATGTCAACAATATAACAGCTGCGTATCATCATCTAACCAAGCTGAAATTCGTTAAAACGATCACTAGACGTTTATCTTTGCAATCCAATAATTCGGATTCTACTTGCATTTACCAATGAGTACTTCAATGCCCCGGCAATGCTAGCAAAATATTTTCTGGCGATGCGGCTTAGAAGAAATAAAAGTCATTGTTAACCAATTTGTTTGGCAAGAAGATATTGTCCCCGTGCATAAATGGAACAACTCTATCTCCATCCTGGGTAACCGGTGATCCATAAAAGAAACCTAACAGGCTGAAAGACAGCCGGCTGTGACGGAACCGCCTGCAGTCCCTAAAGTAAAACCTTTTCCAAAAGTTTTAATCTTGACCTCTTTCATGCCCATAAACCAGCGCACTCCCCAAAACGACCATGATCGATACAATAACACGCCCGTAGCGGGGGGAGGGGCCTGGGGGGCCCGGGCCCCCCCAGAAATTCTGGAAATTTTAATTAAAACTCCTTGTTGTTAGATATAGTCTTCATGTTTTCGAAATCCAAACAATTATTTTTTGCAACCAATGTTCTTCTGGGAAAACCCGAAACAAACAAAACGGATCGAAATTCACCAATCACATTAACGTCTGAAATCGTTATGTTTCATGAGACGTCCGTTCGGTCTGTTTAAAGTCAACGGATGAAGAGTGAATGCTGAAATCGTGCTTGAGTTCTTGTGTTCTTGAAAGGCGTGATAATGTTTTCTCCGAGAACCTACCAAAAAGAAAGCAAAGCAATCCGTGTGTAAACAAAACTCTATTTTATCGTGCGTTACGACACAAACAAGTAAGTTAGTGAAACTGAAGATATAGAAGCGTCCAAGCGGAAAGAGCCAAAGAGCAACCAGATAATGCAGCATCCACTGCGATAAATAAACCTGTGACTGTCGAAAGAAGTCAACCCAGTGACTGTGTTCCAGATGAAGCACCTGTAACAGTATCTCAACTGCCACGAACCAACCAAAAAATTTTAAATTCCCCACCAAGACCTACGGTAATCAAGCAAAGAAGAGGTCATTTCAACCTGCTTGGTTTGGGCGATTCAAGTGGTTACACTACGACCAGGGAAGAGATCGGCGTTTTGTCATAGCTGCTTAAAAGCACTTCAAAACAACATGCTGACCTCCGCAAACGCTGATCCAACATTTACATTGGATGGCTTTAGCAAGTGGAAAAATGCAACTGATAAAAAAAAGAGGATTTCAAGTCAGCAGCCCAAGGGAACAGACTTGCCCAGGATATGATGAAAACGTTATCGAAAGATAGAAGTGTTAGATCTGTTTTGGGCTCGAATTGTGCAGCGCAAAACCACTAAAGTTCAGGACATTGAAGACCCGAAGCTACCTGGGAAGTGCAAAGCTCCATTGCGGCAGGAGATTGGAGAGCAGAATACACATTACTTCCCCCAAACCCCCAAAGATCATTATAAACAAATCTATTTTGCTGCGATAGATAATACAACTCAATGCATCTCTTCATGGTTTGACCAAGCGAATTTCAAGATCTAGGAGAACGTCCAGGAGCTCCTTTTGAAGTCGTTTGCTGGTGAACCACTGTGACGAGTTTACTCAAGTGGTCAACACGTATGGTGAAGATTTGGATCCTTTCAAGTTAGAAGGGCAGCTACTACTCTTACCCACAACTGCAGATTCTATGGGATTTGACACGTCTCATTTCAATGTTAATGATATTGTCACCTTCTTCCTATCTCTCAATGGCTCCCGCAAATTACGTGAAGTTGCACGCTGGGAAGGTTGCTTCTGGTGATGCCGGCAACAAATGCCCTCAGTGAAAGATCATCTTCTGCTTTGAAGTGAGTCAAAACGTATTTACGATCAACAACCGATGATTCCAGACTTAACCATTTGATGCTACTTCATGTGCACAAGGAGAGGACAGACTCTATCAGCCTCACAGACGCTGCTAACCAGTTTGCGAAGAGGCAAGGATAACAGAGAACAGGTCTTTGGCAAATTTACTGCCAATGATATTGCAGGAAAGTTGTCATTGGTCTCGAGGTCCGTCCAAACAGTTTAAGTGGCTATTCTAATTATGAAGCGGCGGTGGGAGGTAAGGGGCGGCGGCGGAGGGGGGGAGGGATGGGGTGTTGTCTGGTTGGGATCCCTGCACCACTCGGGCCCCCCCACTAATTTGTGGCTTGCTACGGGCCTGAATAAAAAAAACATTTTATTTTGCAAAATATCAATAACCAAATTACTGGAACTGATTTTCAAATGAGTGTGGAATTCATAATTGACGTGCAGACTGCTTCGGTTTTGCTTTACTACGCTTTATGATTGGCTAAAAAAATCTCACGCCACTTTCTCAACCAATCAGATTTGCTCGCATGTAAGTATATTTACTTCGAGTTCTGATTGGTTCATTGGATTGCCTCAACTCTTGTGAATGGCCACAATGATTACTTAGGTTTTGTTTTACGACACTCAAGTGACCACCATCTATATACAGCTTTCAATTACAGAGATTCGTTCACAAACTTAAATGTTAGAACCATAGTACATGAGCAAAGGCCCGACTTTGGGACAAGTACCGTACGATGCATTTTTGATGTCTCATAAAGATCCACATCCAATGTCCCCATAGTGGATACCTCTCTTTGCTCCAGTATCACTCTGGTCATGGCATATGTTACGATTACCACAATTGTCAGTCACATGGTATGACTATACAACTTACCACAAAGCTCAACTTTCTGGCGTCAGAAAAAAAAAGAAAACTATGCATATTTAACAACTATTCACCGAAGTGGAGGTGGGTAGTGGTGGATATTTACCAAGTATAGTATATACTGAAACAGTGAGATAATATAACGAAAATGATGTTTTTTAAATCATTTATTCCTGTCAACGATTACAATTTTCGCGCGTAAATTGCTGGGAGGTGAATAGCACTTGCTATGCAATCAGAGCGCGCCAACAATGCTATCCACTGTTTCAGTATATACTAATATAGAATAGCTAGTCTCGTAAAAACAACCCAGTGATTGCGTGTAACGTAACCATTATCCGCCCATAAATGTAGGAAATACAATATGAAGGTGACTCCGAAAATCATTTCTTATGGAAACCAAAACAAGAAGATAATACATGGATGCGCAGAGATACGACACTTCTCTTCTCGTGTTCAACTCGGAAAATGATCGGAAACGTTCGCACAACCATCGGACAGTATTCGAATTTTAATTAGAGCCGTTTAAATAATAAACAAAATAATACATGAGTGCTTGGAGATCTTCTCGTGTTCAACTCGGAAATGATCGGAAACGTTCGTACAACCATCGGACAGTATTCGAGTTTTAATTAGAGCCGTTTATATAGTAAACAAAATAATAGCGGAGCACTTGCCAGGCCCAAGGCCTGGCTGCGCAGCTCCATACTCATAGAACCTACGCCGTGATTTTTCATGGTCATGGCTAGCGGAATGTTTCGCGGGCGCGTTGTCTGCCCGCCGAACGCCCGTGTTGGACAACATCCGGGATCTTAGCAATTTTGTTTTTCGCGCGGCCACAGCCGTGAGCTCGGTAAACACTTTAGTTGTTTTCTTGTGCCTAGCGGAGAATTAAACTCGTTATTTTCCTGCATTTTTTCGCGGTTTGCTACTCAAGACAGGGATACTAATTAAGGTATACTCAGAAGCCGCTTTAGTGGAAAAAGACGAGCTTTCAGAGATAAAATGTTGCTTCGAGGAACTTCGTGTATTACGTTTTTATCAATGCGGGAGATGATTTCAGAACCAGAAGCGGAGATTTGAATTTCCAAGCAAGCGAGGAACTTAAAGGTAAAACAGATTACAGTTTTCGATGAGAATTTATGTTGATATCAATCTGTGAGTGACTTGTTATTAGTGTTATTGTTAGTTTTGGCGAATTGATTTTAAAACGTGCCTAAATTTAGTTGTATCGATCTCTTGAATTTCATCGAAGAAAGCTTGAACTCAAGCTATAATTACATGGTACGCGTTTTGCTTTTAAACGTAAACTAATGGAGATTTGAATAAATTTTTTCGAAAGAAGATTGTGTTGTCCATTTTTATGTGTTAGTTCATTCATTAGATAGATTGAAAAGCGATTTTATGTAAACAAAACAAGATTTGATTTTATAGTACAGTTCTATCTTCACTCGCATCGCCTTATGCAAATATGTTTGTGTATTTTTGCAATTTTTGATTTTCAAATCAGTTTCTCGGGCAATTTTTGACAAACATAAACTGTATTTTATTCGGAAACTAGTGGTACTATTTATTCTAGACAAATCAAAGTTGTTTTTGTGAACTTTTGTACGGTCTATAAAAATGTACTGTGCAGACGGTCGCGTAATACTGTTTTTGAGAATTGCTAAAATTGAAAATAACCCGTTCGTCAATCTTAATTCTTGTGCTTCCAACCTTTCACCTTAGTTAAGTTTCACCTTAGTTAAGCTTGTTCAAAGTGCGACGCTGTTAGGCTTGGGCTATCTATATATATTACACGAGTGCTTGGAGATCTTCTCGTGTTCAACTCGGAAATGATCGGAAACGTCCGCACAACCATCGGACAGTATTCGAGTTTTAATTAGAGCCGTTTATATAGTAAACAAAATAATACACGAGTGCTTGGAGATCTTCTCGTGTTCAACTCGGAAATGATCGGAAACGTTCGCACAACCATCGGACAGTATTCGAGTTTTAATTAGAGCCGTTTATATAGTAAACAAAATAATACACGAGTGCTTGGAGATCTTCTCGTGTTCAACTCGGAAAATGATCGGAAACGTTCGCACAACCTTCGGACAGTATTCGAGTTTTAATTAGAGCCGTTTATATAGTAAACAAAATAATACACGAGTGCTTGGAGATCTTCTCGTGTTCAACTCGGAAATGATCGGAAACGTTCGTACAACCTTCGGACAGTATTCGAGTTTTAATTAGAGCCGTTTATATAGTAAACAAAATAATACACGAGTGCTTGGAGATCTTCTCGTGTTCAACTCGATACTCTCACGAGTGAACGCAGCAAAACGTGCCAAAATGCAAAAAGTTGTTCGCACATCAGACAAGATGGAAGCCGCATAATAAACACCACATAAACAGGAAAAAAGGGCAAAGGGCAAAGCCCCACGCCGAATCTAATGCAAATGAGCAAGAACAATAGATTTTGCTCATTTGCATGAGTTGGACAGTCCAGCCGCCTTTTATATCGCGGGTTTGGCTTTTAACAAGCATAAAGTAGAAAAGATATGACCCTGGGAACTCTGGGAACATGACAGTGGCAAACAGGTTATTAATATTCAAGATACTGTTTTTCCAAGAAATTCTTCAAAGTATCCCTTAGGCATGCTGTGTTATCTGCAAGGTAAAGTCTGGTTCCCACATGACTGCCAAGGATCGCAGACAATCGCTCGATGTCCTGCCAAAACCTCTGCGATAAGTACAGCGATCTTCTGCGACGGTTGTCGATCATATGAAAACCAGCTTTAGGTTTTCCCACTTCCCAGAACACAATTGGGTCGCCACATCGCTCTAGGTTTATACTTGTAACAAGCGAGTATTTTTTGCTCACTTGCTATAAGAACTTATTTCTTAAAACATACGTGTCAGTATTTTTAAAGTACGGCATAAAATTTGAAAGGTAATTTGTTCCTCTCAATTTTCTCACCTGTCGTGTTGCAGTCAAAACAAGAAGTAAAAAGGCACCAACATTATGTTTTTGCGTTTTAGAATATTCTTTGGACGTCTGGCTTTACCGACGCTTCATTAAGGTAAGCAAAGAAATATTAAAGGAGCTGTGACGTCATTGGGATTTTAAAGTTTTTGGATCAAATTAAAACAGCCCCCAAATTAAGTTCGTTTTTTTAAACACTACTGGTTAAAGAACACCGAGAGATATCAAGTGAATTTTCGAAGAGAGAATAAACAACTGATGAATTATTAGAGTTCTAGCGAATTTTTCAAGGCACAAGGTAATAAATTTGAAAAAAATTTGCCCAATTTTTTTTCTAGTTGCAATCCATTTCCATCCTGCCACCTGCTCAAACAAAACTGGGCTCATCCTCGGTGTAAAAACCTGTGACTTTTTCCTTTGTTTTCTACCTTTGTTGTCTTGCACTCTATCGTTTCTGTACCTTTTGTTTTCTTTGTTTTACGTCACTCGTGAGTTGGCAGGTTTTTACACCGAGGATGAGCCCAAAACTGGACAATTAATGTTTACTTTGCGTTTCCACTGATATAAAAGTAACTCTAAATTTGGCGACATGGCCTCTTAAATTCTTGACTTCTTACAATGAACATTGACTGATGCTTAGTTCTTAGCCTCTACCCTCATGCTTTAGCTTTCTGATACAACCCTTATAGTGACTATGCTAGAGAAAATATTTAATATTTCACGAATATAACCGTAAAGAAAAACCCTAACATTAAACCACAACTTCAAGAACTTGCCACGTAGCTGTACGCAGTTGATATAATATAGTAAACACCTATCCTTCAGCTTAAATAAATAAATAAATAAATAATAACAAAATGGTGAAAATATTTTTCTGTTTTCTGCCTTTTTATTAGTCACGGGAGCAGGGGTGGTGTAGTGGTGAGAGCACTCGCCTCCCACCAATGTGGCCCGGGTTCGATTCCCGGCCCCGGCGTCATATGTCTGTTAATTGAGTTTGTTGTTGGTTCTCTCCTTGCTCCGAGAGGTTTTTCTCAGAGTACTCCTGTTTTCCCCTCTCCTCAAAAACCAACACTTCCAAATTCCAATTCGTTCTGCGAATCCGAGTGTCGCAGGTTTGTTAGTCTTATGACTATTTAGTCTCACCCTCGTTAAATTATTTATTTATTTTTATTTACTGTTCTATTTTTGAAATTCGACATATTGATTTACAACGTGACAACTAATTTAACAATAAAACGCACATGAGAAACGATTTGATTAATATGTTTATCAGTTATCTTTGTTTCAATGCTGCAGAGTTGCATAAGAATTATTATTATGGCTCAGGAAACCTTTTCACCTCACTGAATAAAAATTCTCACGTTACTTTACTATCAGCTGATACAATTCACTCCATAATATCCTTTTTTTTCTAACATGTTTTGTCCTTAAACACGCCTTGTCGTCAAAATGAAATTAGCGCTGCGAGTTTTTATTATTCAATTTCCAGTGCTATAAATAACCTAACCTCGGAGCGAGGTTTTATATTACCTAAAAACGTCATTTAAAAAATGATCGCTACGTTTACTTATTGGTGTGATGTCAGTATCAAGGCTTAGCAGCCGTGCCTAACTATAGGTCGAACTTTTCGAGGATCTCTGATCATGATTTTCTCTTGCTCTCAATATTTCGGTTAATAACGTTTATTCGTAGGTTATTAATTTTACATGGAAAACAACATGCAAACATCTGTGTTATGAACGTGACATTCGGTCAACAATGTATAAAACCAGAAGAATTAACCATTAAACTGGGAAGATGAATGATTCCATATTGATTGTTTTCATTTTCGTTCATTTGATAAGCATCATATGAGCATGGCATTTAATGAAATATTGTACTTGAGGCTTGTACGGAAATTAATTTTGACAGCAGTACAGAAAGTATTTGCGTCTGTTGGTTGTAATTTTAAAACTGAAATGTTATCAATTGTAAGATGGCATTTTAACGTTAGCCTGTTTTGAACTCGTTTAGGACTTCACATTTGACTACACATTTTCTAAAGAGGTAAGTCGTTAGATGTTTTTTTTTTTGGAAAAGTAATACTTTATTTACCAAAAACACAACATTACATTTACGATATCTCATCAAACAGTTATAGCCTATGAACAAAAGAAACCGACTATTTACAAATTTCAACTACCTTAGGAAAAAATACAGTCAGTGTAAAACAATAACTTTCTACATTTAAACACGTGAACAAAAGCGCACACGTACACACACCACATACATATACATGCGAAAAAGGGTTATTTGGTCAAGAGCTCTTATCCCAAGAATATCACTTTTAACCGTAATATACAAAACTTTTAACATACGAATTTTTCAATTTTATATTTCAGAATAATTTTACGGGTAAATTCTTGTAGACAAAGAGATTTCTCATCTAGTTTTGTGCTATATATATAATACTTCATGAACAGAATGGTGAAATTTAGTCTTCTCGTAAGTTCTCAAGTTTTGATGTTTCTAAGGATTCCAAACAGAATTTCCTTTTCGCTCGGAGCGAAATTACTGTTATACGTATTATTAAACCACTCTAGAGTCTTCCCAATGAAAGTCTTGGTGAAGGAACAGTCTTTAAAGGTATGTTCTGTAGAGTCTTCTTCACCACAATAAATGCAATCACTATCAGATTTGATGCGGAATTTACAAAGTTCCTTTCTGGTAACAACTATCTGATGAATAAATTTAAAATGAAATTCTCTTTATTTCTGTTCCCGACATAGTTTCGGTATGAGATTAAAACACTGAGACCACTCGTTATCGTTCAGTGGGATAGTCTTATTCCATTTCCGTGTTCCGGTTTGATCTACGGTGTGGATTTTACTGTTTAAAAGTTGATAATAGTCTTTTGACTTCATTTTACTTAGATCAACATGGGTGATAGAATCCAAATAGAACATTGTCGAATTGTTAATAGAACTCATTGGTGGAGAGGATTTTTATCGTTGTGCTGTGGTCAAAAGATCTCTAGGGATTGCACTGATTATTTGATAGAAATGGAGGAAGTTTGTTTTGCAGGCATGTTTCGTTTGGAAATCGGTAAAGGTCATCAATTTATTATTTTCATTTAAAAGTTGTTCTATAGAATATATACCTTTGACGAACCATTCACGATAAAAAACAGGTTTTCCTCCTATTAATATATTCTTGTTATTAAAGAGGATAGTGTTTTGTTCTTGCTGATGTTCATAGAGAGATCTCAACTCTTTGAAATAATCCAACATTTCTATATAAAATTTTGGTAAGCCTTCAAGGTATTTTGAATCATAATTACACTTTAGTAAGAAGTTGAGACCGCCACATTTATTGCTGCGGAACGAGCGTAGCGAGTGAGCAGCAACATAATCAGGATTTAAGAGAAATATATGAGAAAAAAATATAAGCTAGGAAAAATCTCGATTTGATCGCTTTTTACCAGAATTCACTGCGCCACGAACACATTTTGGGCCAGAATGCACTGCGCCACGAACAATAGCCTTGCTTGCTGCTTTAAGCTCAGTGTTGGCTGCGAGATTTTGGTCCAACATGTTCCAGTCGAAATCGGAACTGAAGTGTCGAAGACTACTACGAGTTGAGCGAGGACTGCGAGGCATGGTGATAGGACCGTTGAATGGCAAAGATTTTCGAAGATTGTACGGAATAAAAGACAAATTTATTTTGAAATCAGTCCGACAGGGGTCGATGAGACTGAGCTGAGCTGAGCGCTTGGGGACGCGAAACCTGAGCTGAGCTTGGGAGACGCGAACACACAGTAATTAACCTAAATTTTCACACCTTCCTCGCGGTGAACGCGTCCTTTACTCAACAATATTCTGCAGACATTGCAGGAACTTGATGCGTGAATTACAAAACAAAATTAGTCTTATTAGCTGGAATTTTCGTCAATTCATCCTGGTTACAGTTGCTTTGCTTCCCCTCAAAAAAACGAAAGAGAAAATTCTGTAATACCAGCGAGACGATAAAACAGCATTGTTACAACAAATTTACCGCAGCAATTACTATCTTTTGGATACACTAGTTAAAGTAATAGTTGAGTACGACACTTCAATTTGATCCAACAGATTGCAGTAATCTTGATATCCATACTAACCTTAAAGACTTTGCAGTTAAATCAACATCAACCATCCGTAAACCACCTTTATCGTAATTTTGATATATTCCTTCACGTTTAATTTTATCCTTATTATCCCATAAGAATTTGAAAAGCATATAAAGTTTATAAAGTTTATTCGTAGGTTATTAATTTTACATGCAAAACAATATGCAAACATCTGTGTTATGAACGTGACATTCGGTCAACAATGTATAAAACCAGAAGAATTAACCATTAAACTGGGAAGATGAATGATTCCATATTGATTGTTTTCATTTTCGTTCATTTGATAAGCATCTTATGAGCATGGCATTTAATGAAATATTGGAGGCTTGTACGGAAATTAATTTTGACAGCAGTACAGAAAGTATTTGCGTCTGTTGGTTGTAATTTTAAAACTGAAATGTTATCAATTGTAAGATGGCATTTTAACGTTAGTCTGTTTTGAACTCGTTTAGAACTTCACATTTGACTACACATAGTATCACACAGTTACGCAATCGTGAACGGATATTAAAGTAGCTAGTCATACTGAATAATAACGAAAATGGTAAACTTAAAAGCAGTTTCAATGAATGCAAAATGATTTGTTCCTAATAGTCATTTTTAGATGACATTAAAATTTTAGTCCAGAAATGTCTGCTGATCTGTTGGCATCTAACAAGACAACTAAGTCCCTTTTTGAATGACGCTAAGATAGTCTTAATAGAAGAAAGACTGATCGACTGAAGAAATTGATGTAGTCTTGCATACAGGACGCGAAAATTATCTTCTTTGAAAAGTTCACCAAACGAGGCTTGTTTTGTTAAGGAAAACAGACCTTTCACTGGCAGAGTCAATTATGGAGATGTGTAATGTAGTTCTAACTTTTGAATCCGTCGACGAAATTCTATGGCGTGGACATTCAAATGAAACCTCTTCGGCAGTACTTTTGTATAGTACCATTTGTTTTCTATATTTCGCAAAACGAAATTTGGGATTTTCTTGAATCTTGATATTTGGCACCCGCTGGGAGTAAAAGGATCTTTAAGGGTTAATGAAGTATGTATAAAAACCTGTTTACAAGACCAGAGAATATATTAAAACACGGCCACTCAAACACCAAAAGGACATACAGAACAATGCTTACAAGCGAATATCTAAATATAATATTCTACCATACATTTTGCTTCAATTTTACTTATAAACATTTGGTGATATGATTAGTTTTATTACAGTTCCCCTAGACTGTGATCAGTTTCTCTGTTCTTCTTATCTGTTTGCTTCCAACCATATGTTAACGTAGTAAGGAGAAAGTATGTACTGATCAGTAGAAATTGTATTTTTCATCGACTATTTCGTGATTACTTTCTATTGTAATAACAATTTCGGCATGAGATAAGCCATATGGAATTCTCCACTAATGTGTTTCAAGGTTATTGCTGTCAGCAACTATGCATGTTTGATTGGCTACGGAAACGAATCGAAGAATCTGCGACTTGATTTATTATTATCCACAGAGAAATTGTATACTGATCGGGGATATTTTAATTATAATATTAGCATCAGATAAGCCATATGAAATCCTCCTCTAATTTGTTTCAATGTTTTTGTCAGCAACATAAAACTGAAAAATTGCAATTAGGTTTTATTTATCATGTCTATGCAAACAAATGAAAGTATTGCAAATGTTATTCTTGGAGCTGTTCGGAATCACCTTAATTTCTTGTTTATTTTAAATCAGATTACAAGTTGTTATTATTGTTAATTTAGCAGGCACGAATTCAAAATAATACATTTTCAAACTTTTGGCTATGTACTGAAATCACTACGTTACTTAGAATAAATTATTTGCTTCATGGCTAAAAATACTCGTGACTTGCCTTTTTTTAATTAAGTTAATCTTATCTCGTACTAATAGAATGCATTTAGCCCTTGTTTTCCTTTTCAAAACAAATATTGACAAAACGAATTTACAAGAAAATACACCTCAAGTTACACTGCATCTTTTGCTTCAAAGCGCTTGTGTTCTCGCCGAGCAGAACTAACATCTGCGATTAAGGGAACTAAACAAATAGCTGCCAAAATTTACTTGTCGGTAAGTTGTTTCAGTGCTTTTTCATCTGTTCACGATTTTTGTCAGAGCAACTACTAAGACAGCGGGAGATAATTGTAACAACTGCACTATATCGTCGGGGGATATTACGAGTAATGAAGCCACTCGCTTGCTAAGTGCTAGGAATCTTCTTTATTGTAGAATCTTCTTTACAGCCTCTTCTCCTGCTTGAATCTCAGCTAGCGTTTCTCGACTGATTACAAGTTTAAGGAAACCTATCTACATACAAGTACTGCAGACACGTTTGGGATTACGGAACGCGAGGACAAGAAAGCCCTAGCCTAAACTATTAGGACAAAACACTTAATCTGAGAAACCTACTAAGTATACGAACCGAACCGAAATAGACAAAGCAGAAACTGACCAATGGGAAATACTGAATTGTAAAAGCCTTTATCAAAATTAGCCCTGACATTCGCTCTCGCTTAGGTCGTGAATGACAACTAAATACTAAAGAAAGATACGTGTGGCCTAACCTTGACTAGCCTTAGCCTTTAAATCATAAGATCAGAACATGACAAGCAAATCAATCAAACGACAAAACGACAATGGTTACTTGCATTGTAAGGAAATTCTAAAGAAACCCCGTTTCGGTTTTATTGTGCTTGATTTAGTCTATGCCTGGTTAAAGAAGCGCTGTTAACGGGTCGGTTCTTGTCACCATTCTGATGAAATCACAGGTGTGCCTAGCGTAAGAACTTAAGTCCTTATCGTGTCGTGCCTCCCCGCTATAAGTCCTCGGATCTGGTGTAGTTGACAGAGGAAATCAGGAAAATAATGAGTGGAAAATGAAAATCACCCTTTTTTGTATAATACAAAATAGTGCTGCGCGATAGAGATGCGAAGGAATATTCGCTCCTCAACAAATGTGATCTTCAATTCACGCAAGAGATCGAAATATATATATCATAATATTTGTAGCAAAATAAGAGGTATAACAAATACCGATATTGTATTTTTAGTTGCGTCACCTCTTGTTTAATAATGCACAGTCTTGGAAAGCTATGGTATATGAGCTTAAATTTGCCGTAATATTGTTTCAGTTTTTTGAAGACGTAATGTAGTGAAATTTTGCCATAACGTTGCCAACTGGAAATCAAATATCTTGGGTGCACGCGGGAGTAGACGTTGGCGTTTACTGGAGTAGACGCCTACCCTTCTCTCTAACAATATGTCAGAACCGAGAGCATGACTGAAGGAAGAGAGGATGACATTTAGCTTGGGTTTATTGCCCGGGGGGGGGGGGGGGGTACTCAACAAGGTTTTGTACGGGGATGCTCCGCCCCAAGGTCCAAACCCTTACCCTTTCATATACTGTTTTTGACAGAAAAGGTACCCCTTTCATATACCTTTCATTGAAAATGGTACCCCTTTCATATAGCCTTTACGCGCGTCTGTTTGATATATTTTGAAAGGCGCTTTTTATAATACCTAGATGGCGGTTTTCCCTACTTTTTTTGTACTTCAACTCGTGTTTACGCTGCCTTTTCCTGATTCTTCGTGAAATCCCTACCCTTTCATATACTTCAACTCGTGAAATCCCTACCCTTTCATATACCTCCAGCATCAAAAAGGTACCCCTTTCGGGCGGACCATCCTCGTATAGCCCATTATAGGGAGTACCCCCCCCCCCCCGGGGTTTATTGCCGAGTAAAACTGACTATCTACTTGATAGTTTTTAGTCGTTAAGTTCTTACCATTTCATACAATACTATGAATCCCAAATCTCAGTAGTGGTTGAATTCTTAGCCTGCAAATTCAGCCACCTCTTATTACCAAGAACATTTGAATAATCTTGGCACTTGCTCGAAAAAAAGGCAAACAGCTTGTGGGGTCGTGTGTACAAAATGGAGGTAAAAAAAATTAAAAGTTAGCGCTAAAAAATAAAAGTGATATCAAATTATTTGTTCACAGGAAACGAAACGTCTTACAGCTCAAGAGAGGCTCTGAAATGCTGCGGTAAGAGTGGTAAGGTAGGTGTACTTTTTCAAATGCAAGCTAAAAGAAGTAACTTTTCTTACCAATTACCTTACAAGGCAATTATCATACAATGTCTTTATTGATATTTTCAGAAGAAATTTGAAGTTGAACGCTACTGTTCAGGTTTAAATCCTTGGTTTATGAAGGCGAAGCAATACATACTGCGTTATTTTACTTTTCAGTACTGCTCTGTAGAAGAGCTTTCACAACAAGGAACTATAGCTGGGTAGACACGAGGGGACATGTAGCAGAGACATGATATAGCGACATGTAGCAGCGACAAAAATGTATGTAGTACACACTGAGGGAATATAGCAGGGACATGTTGCAGCAACACGTCTCTCGTGTGAACTGGTACTATCATAATGGTGCAACACCAATTTTGGGGACATTTTGTCTCCGCGACATGTTGCACGGAGCTTCATGGGACACCACAGGTAGCCCAAGCTCAAGCGATGTTTACAGGTAACTGTTGCGTAATAGCGAATTTAAAAGGATTTGTATGGGGAAAATTCACTTCGAATTTGAGCGTAAAATTAGGAACGATATTTGAATAAAACTGGCTTTACTTGTGTCTTGAGTGGTTATGGGGTCGATTCGAAGCGATTCCAGCGAGTATTAGTTCAACTGTCTCTTCCTCCCTAAAGAGAGAGTCTCTCTTTTAGAGAGGAAGAGACAGTTGAACTAAAACTCGCTGGAATCGCTTCGAATCGACCCCAAAACCACTCAAGACACAATTAAACACACAAAGAAGTTCAGATGAGCCAGTTTTATTCAAATATCGTTCCCAATTTTACGCTCAAATTCGAAGTGAATTTTCCCCATACAAATCTCTATAAATTGAGCTTGGGCTTCCTGTGGGGACACGTCGCGGGGACAAAATGTCCCCAAAATTGGTGTTGCACAATTGTAATAGTATCAGTTCACACGAGAGGACGTGTCGCTGCAACATGTCCCTGAGACAAGTCCCCGCAACATTTGTGTGCAAACGCTCAGTATGATTTTGTCCCTGCTACATGTCCTTCTATGCGTACTACCCAAATTTTGTCGCTGCTACATGTCACTGCGACATGTCCCCGCTACATGACCCCTCGTGTCTGCCCACCTTTAACTGTCGAAAACTGTCGAAGTGCTGAGTTTTTTCAAAACAAAAAAACAATTACATACTATGGGATATTTCTACCGACGCGGGATGCAAGTTATTGTTATATGTCGAAAAGAAACGTGCTGGTATTTTTCGTATACGTGACAACCATCTTTCCTTGGGAACTTCCACAGCAGCTGATAACAAATAAAAAATTAGCAATTCAGTAATTAACGTAGACGGATTTTAACATGTATCATTTGGATAAGCCATGGGCGATAAAAGTACAGTGCAATTTCGGTTCTTTTAGAAGGTGAGGAGTTCACTAAAGGCAATCAATGTATGGTTATTCCTGAATTTACATATATATATATATATATATATATATATATAAATTTTTCTTGTGTTTATATACATTTTCAATTTTTAATAATCGTGGTGTCTGGTTCGATTTGTATGAGCAGTCGGTTTTATTTTATCAACAATATTTACAGCGTTTATTCATCCGTTGTAACTGTTATAACGTTGGAAGAATGTGTGTTTTTGGTATACGGGGTGCGAATATAATTTGTTGTTGAGCAAGCTATAATGGCACAAAGCATACCCAGAATATGCAATTCTCGACGACCAATATTTCCTTGTTTTAAAACATTTTGTGTTTCACTGGGTATAATAAATCATAGTAAATGCAGTTTCCATGCACTCTAAGAACGTATGTGTTGTCGTATGTATGTTGGGCATATCGCATTTAATTTTTTTTCGTAACCGTTTTATTCGATTTATACTTAGCTCTTTGCAGCACCTGATGAAGGTTAGTTTTTGCATTTAGTTTTAAGTTTTATCGCATTTAAGTTGATCGAATTCAAGTGACAAGTTAAGACCGTCTAAATACAATTTGCTCGCCGGAAGACAAGTCAAGAGTGTGAGATGCGGCAAGATGTAAGGGAAAATGTTCGTGTTTTAGCAAAGTTGCTTGGTAAACATAATTTATTTATATCCAATAAAGTATAAGTGACACTGCCTATATTTTACCTTTACAAGTCGAATCTTGAGAGCAATTTGTTGTTGTAGAAAAACACCTGTTTTTCTGTTGTCTGAATTTGAGTAATTGCGTCAACTGTTTTTCAAGATATGTTATATACAAATAAATGTTGCGGAAGGCCATGAAAAACTCTATCCAATGATGGCGACGATGGTTAACAAAAGAGCATATGTCAACAAAAGGATTAGGATTAAGGGTGTTTGGCTGCATGCTGCATGTTGAACAAAGAACTCTTTATTTCATGTCCACGACGCTTTTATTCGATACATTTTACCACGGAACATCTCTTCTTGACAAAATAACAACAAAATTTGATGATAGTGTGACTAGTGTTGTTCACAAGTGCAAAACACGAACCAGAGTCCGTTCATTTTTTTTAGGAAACAAACTCAGTGTTTATTGTATTAAAATGCGGTTATCTACATGCGCTCCTTTATACTTTATCCCTGATAAATCAGGTATTTTTCATGAAGTAAAAATCTTCACGTAGTCATAGATGTATAATGTTAACAATTCTCATATTACTTGTCTTCAAGAGGCACCGATCAAAGCTTCCAAACATCAACATTAAAGTTCAATCTAAGAATATCGTTTGTCCTTTATTTGAAGTATAAAATGCGCAAGACTTTTTATTATATTTAAAAAAAGTTCTTTAACATTTGCCAAGTCAGATGTTAAAGAAAATATTACTTTGAAAATAACAAAGGAGATCGAACAAAAACTGAAAGCATAAATAAGGTAGCACTTTTAAAATTAATGTGCAATACACACTGCTGTCAAGCATATATCAACTCCATTGTTCGGAAAACTTGAATTTTGATTAACAACATGCAGCGGAATACGTGGGAAATAGTTTTTACGATAACGGAAAGGTTTCATTCGACGAAAGCTGTTCCCATATAGTAGAATTGACATCATCCAATTGCTTGCTGTTGTCAGTTGAGTCAAAGTGGTAAGCAGCAGCCAAGCGTAAAATAAAGGCATCATTTGACTCTTCAAAACATGTGAGTATGCATTAGATTTTAAATCATGAAATGTCGATCAGCAATACAGGTAGTTTGCTTGTTGAAATTGGTGTCGTGCATAGACTGCCCAATGAATCAAGTTATAGAAAATCACAAAAACCCGAAGGACTTAAAAATTAAAGCACATTTTTTTTTTTTGCATGACAGTTCGCCTCGCCTCCTTGTCTGCAAGTTTACATATAATCGGGCATATAATGCCCCCTTGCACACTGGTTTTATTCGCTAAAACCATGCTCTTTTCTTTTAATGTCGAAATATTGTAATTAACGAGAGAAAATAAACCGAGTTGAGCCTGAACTAATGTTATAATATGCTTACAACTGAATAAGGGCCTGGTCGCACTACAGTCAAAAACAAAAATTAGCCCGTGCAAAATGACATAAAAACAAAAACATTCCACAAAAAGCGTGTCCCACCGGAGCGGTTTCTTTTGTTTTCCTCGACTTTTGCACGGGCGGATTTTTGTTTTTGACTGTAGTGCGACCAGGCCTCAAGCTTATTTTAGGTTTGAAAATGTTTTTCTTTTTTTTTTTTTTTACAAAAGATCTTAAAAAACCAGAAATGTTTTCGTAACAATGTGAATAAAAAACATTGAACTTGGAAGTGATGACAATCCAGAATACAGAATATCTGCCGGTATTGTGTGAAGTGATAGTTTGGGCTTTGTAGAAAACAGTGCTTTCTGTTAGAGTTTATTAATCCCAGTACCTCTAACCCAATCTCAATGTGCTTTCTTTGGTAGAAAGTTCCCGTGATCTGAAGTTTAGGCCATAACTAATTTCTCATGGGATGACAAAAAAAAACCCTCAAGGTTTTGAAAATGCATGTGGTCGGCAGCACGAATAACAACTCTTAACATTCTTTTGTTATAGAAATAGAATATGTATTATAATTATATTTTTTATATATTTGCTATTAAAAGGAAGAAATAGAATATGTATTATAATTATATTTTTTATATATTTGCTATTTACTGCATTCCCCGTTCTCCACAAGGAGTTTGGCATATCATGTATCAATAAGAACTTTCCTAACGTTAAATTACATGCACATATCTGCCACATATATTCACTAGTTTACAAAAAAAAAAAACGAGAAAAATACAGCAAAATGAACAAACAGCTAAAAGAAGCAAATCTGAAACAGCTGCAATTTATTCTTTGCCGTGGGAAAAATACTGACTAAAAACCGAATAAACAGAAATGTTAATAATTTATTAAAGGCAACAAGGAAAACGTTTAGCAGACCATGGAGTTAATTGTCAAAATGTTTTTCTTATTTCGTGAATCTATGTGGATTTATGTGAAAAGACATGAAAACACTTGCGACTTGTTATTTGCAGCTCATGGAATGTCATGTACTATTGGTGCAGTCAAGGGCAAAACTAAACATGTTTTTCTCGCATTTCAAATATCGTTTTTTTAATCACTATCGTAAAAAAATTGTGTGGCCAGGAAGGAAGCAATATATAAGCTTTAAGAAAACGCGCTTTTAGCTAACTCTAGATCTTATAGCAAAAACATTTTAAATAACATGCAGCAAATAGGAAAATGGTACTTTCAATCCGCCAACACTTTACTTCTACATGAACGTGCGTTATTTCAGCAATTTCAAATTCGTGTAATGTATATTGACAGTTCTTATTTCATGACTTGCAACATTAAGGCCATTTATACGGGAGAAAATAAGACGCGTCTTATCTAAGACGCGACTTAAATAAGATGCGAAGTGTACCATTTATACGTTTGTGTCCAACATAAGACGCGAAGATCACGTATAAATGGTTCGCGTCTTATTTTTGATACGGCGCACTTGTTGTTCACGTCTTATTTAGGACGCGAAAGCATTTATACGAGGGAGTTCACGTCTTATTTAAGACGCGGACAAAAGTCGCGTCTAAAATAAGACACGAATGCTTATTTTGTACTGTTTATACGATCGGTTCGCGTCTTATTTAAGTCGCGTCTTAGATAAGACACGTCTTATTTTCTGTCGTATAAATGGCCCTATTGATATTTAATGAACACGGTAGAGGCAAGGCAATTATTATATGTATGGCAGAGTACTTCTAAGAAATTGCATGATGAAAGAAAACAGCAAATCTAGGGAAATAATGGCAATCATTTGATCCAGTGTAAGAAAAAACTGCTTCACATGAAGACAGCTTGTCGCCACGATAGCACAGTTTTCGTGAAAATGTTTTTGTACGTTTCTATTTTTATTAAACCTGCTGTCTTTCTGTGCTTAGTTTTTTATTTAATGACAAGCAATATGGAGTTTGATTTTTCAACCTTTTGCGTTTTTTCTTTTTCGCTGTTAAGAATGTTATTTTAAATAAGTTTGCTGCACTCCTGCACCATTCTCTTATTTCCTTGGTAAGGCCCAGTTCAAACGTCGAACTTCACATGTGCCGAACCTAACGCAAATGAGCATTCTATTGTTCTTGCTCATTTGCATTAGGTTCGGCACATGTGAAGTTCGACGTTTGAACTGGGCCTTATTTGCCCAAAGTGCTTATTTCAAAGTTTATGGCTTCCTTTTTTTACACTGCACGTAGGCTACTACCGGAATAAGAACATACAAATTGTCACAACAAATCCCTTAATAAGGATTTTACAGCTACCGTGGCTAGAATACTTCCGCCCCCCCCCCCCCCCGGGGGGGGGGAACTTTCTCATATCAGAGTGAAGGGGATTCTCGTCGAAAACAAATTCTCGTCGTTGAAAAGAACACCAGAAGAAAAGAACGGAACATGGGCGTACCAAGGTTAACAAACCTTTTCAATTTCTAACACACCAGAGTCTCCATACAAAGGAAACCTTGTCTCAAAAAACCCTCCAATCAAGAAACGCCAGCCTCATTAACAACAATAACTGAAATCCTCCTATAACATATTGTTCTTGACAAAACACCTACAGAAGTAAACACCAGAGGGCGGTTAATATCACGCTTCTCTCATTTTACCCAAAGTTTATTTCAGGTTCTTTCACGTCAGTTTATGATTCCAGAGGTTTGTAAATCCATTATTTCGCGGTTCACATTAAAAAAATAGTCATCATGCAGTCGCATTTAATTTCATGTCAATACAATAGTACAGTAAAATAGTACTGTAAAAAAATACCATTCTTTGAGATTAAGAGACAGTAATTTGCCTTCACTCTAATGGAACAGAAGGTGTTGGTGTCAGTTTATTTCGAAGTTTTTGATATTTAATAAAAGGGCGCAAATGTGAGCGAATGCGCAGGTAATTTTTCAAAAGCAAGACTCTAAGCGTCACTTTCAATTACTTCATTCATTCATTCATTTAAAAAGTATAAATGCATACAGGCGCAAACGTCGACACCATTTTAGAGCTGGGTGAGAGTCATTGAATTAAAAAAAAAAACACATAAACAGAGGCCACCTGGATCAGCGAAGTTAATTTAGTGGCGCCATGTGTACTTCAGGTGGGCAAGTGTTATACATCATGATGTAAATGTGTATATGAAAATAAATTCGGCACACGAACTGCAGTAGAAAGAATGAAATAGAATGTGATCACTGCAGTTATACAGCAACTAAAAGTTATGCAATTAGTAAGAGCCTGAAAGAAATTTTCAGGCTCTTATTGCAACTACAACGTAGTTCAGTTGCTTTACAACTCTCAAAGAGAAAGCCGACAAAAATCTTTAAACTGGCTTATTAAACAAGGCGAGGCAAGAGTGATAATAACGAATAAACAAAAGTCAACGTCACAAAATATAAACGGCTAACTTAAATTTCACCAGAAAGGCAATTCTGTTTCTTGGCCGCTTGGCCACCAAGTCAAATTTGATGAAGTAGAATCCAACCTTGTCATTGTTCATTTTATCCCAAACTTCTTGTCCGTTTAGCTGTGTAGAATCCTTTCATCCAATTTAGTTGTGTATTTGGTGGCATTTGGCTAATTTAACATGGAAATTCGGTAAGAGATGTTTTTGGTCGAACGCATCTTCGTTTTGATTGGCTAAAGACGGTGTAGGAGTTTCATGGACAAGATATCCGATTTTACAATAAAGATTGGAAACAGACCAGGCACTAATTGGCTAAAAATTATATTATTCATCAGGGTGTAAGCCATAGAAAGTCATAGAAATAAAATTCAAGAGGAAATGTTTCGGTAGATGAGTGATTTTGAATACAGTCGAACTTCCGTGTGCGACCAGGACCTCCGGCCCATGCGTGATTAAACATATTTTTCTCGAGTTCTCAAATGCTCGTGGTTTTCATGACATTTCTTTATCAGCAAACGCTTACGCAGATAAATGTAATTGGCTTTCAAACCCTCGCGATGTAACGCTCATTTATTACAACGAGACGTTTCAGTATTTCCAAGGGAAGATAACTCCAAATTTAACCGTTGTAACGTCTCCGTTTCCTACATTTAAAGTAATAATACCGCAATACGGATGAAAGGAGAACCTTTTTTCGTTTTTTTTTTTTTGGAAAATGATTGGCCATTTCTTCGAAAGAAGGTTAGAAAGAGCCGCCATAAGTGGGCGTTCTCTGTGCTTTAAAAAAAAGCGTTCATTAGCTAAACAATTTGAACATACGTGTCTGGCTTTAATTGAAGGATTCAATCTCATTAGCAAATTACTTTAAAGGTGGCGATTTTATTGCGAGACCAGCGATGTGTCTTGCTGCATTCAAAACCATCGGAGCGAAAAGAAAACCCTTGTACTTTACATGCCAGATTTTGGTACAATACTTATTCTGAAGAAATATGGAGACATTCGCTGAGCGGTAAGAAAAAAGACTGTCATCTGCTCCATGTAAAAAAAAAATCACACTCCCATTAGAATAGAGCATGCATGTTAACCATCAACAACAAAAAACGCATTCACTTCATGTTGACCTTCATTCGTTCAGTTTCGGATGTATTTTGCATGGATCTAATGCCAGGTTCTGCTATGTATTAGCATTCGTTTTTTGATTCGTGTGAATAAAAAGAGTGGCATAGGATACAAATAAACGTAGTCATGATATTCATGTTGTTTTCATTTCGGCATGTTACCTATTGTACAGTGCTTTTCATCCGACACCATGATGTTGTTACTTTACGGCTGTCTCTAAAGTTATGGAATTAAATTATTATGGTTGAGAAAAGTGGCTAAACGATTGCTACTTTTTTCTTTTGAACATTTTTCCGTAATCGAAATTCAGTGAAATTTATTTGTAAATGGACCCATCTTAGCGGGTTTTGGTCGAATACACCTTCATTTTGATTGGCTGAAGACAGAGTAGGGTAATTTTATGAACAACAATATATGATTCTATAATCTAACATGGTGCTTGCCGCGCTCTGATTGGCTAAAAAAAACATGATTAATCACAGTATAAGCCACAGAAAGCCTTTTTGACATTTAATTCTAGGGAAACATTTTCTGTAAAATATATAAGAATGTGGACTCATTTCTTTTTAGTTTTCATTTTAGCTTAAACTCTAAATTATGAATCATATTAAGAAACCAAACATGTTTTTGTTCTTAATGTTTGGCCAGTTCTTATTTGAGGTTATCCGCGAACCGTATAATTAATAAATAAGCTATGAAACACATAATGGCGTAACGCGAGAAGGCTTTTCACGCCGGCTAGCGTTCAATGTGCTTTCAAAACGTCCATTAAACTAATCAAAGACCATCTGCAGTAGGAATAAGCCGTAATGGCTCAATCTTTGTGTACCATTGTGTAGCTCTACGTGTCTGGCTTTAATTTATTTATGGGTTTAAACTCAAGATTAACCTATTATCGACCTGCTTTCAAGCGGCTGCATTCAGAACTTTTCTAATTTGGAGGCCATATTTTCGTACAAGCATTGATATCGAGATCCGTTAATTCAAAAGGAAGGTAATAATTTCCTCGACAGCCCCCGGTGAGCGGTAAGAAGCAAATTGTTCTCTCCATATAGGTCGTCCATGTAAAAACAACATATCAACACAAAACATTGTTTTCAGTATTTTCGTATCAACATCATGTTACCTAGTATTGTACTATATCACGTTAATATAACTTTTTTTGGCTGGCGTCCATAACACAAAACCAAGCCTGTTCTAACGGGCGATGCTATGCTGTACAAAATTGACTAAATAATGTTTTTATATTCTTGAGATAGAAGCCAAAATGATACAACGAAAATGACATATGAAAAATAAAATTGGAACGAAAATTACGACATTAAAATAATAAAGACAACGCATTCAGCACGTTCAGAATATGCTACCCTTGGGGGAACATATGTTTTTAATTCAAACTTCTATGAGAATATTTGATAATGTGTGTAAAACGTAAGGGGCCGTGTATACAAAGACACAGACCTGTGTGCATATCTTTGTTTTATTGTGGCTCTTTGCAAATTTGAACTGACATCGACAAACGCGCGCGCTATAAAGACGTAATGACAGATAAGTTTTCGTTCCACTTTCGCAGAAAATTGGCTAAAATTGAAGGCCAGACATCCAGAAAACGGTTGCTACTTTCCACAAAATAATTTTCCTTTGGAATGATTTTTTTTCGAAAACAAAGTTAAAAAAAAACCCGAAATTTATGAGCGGTCTTGGTAGCCCAAGCTATATGTGTCACAGTAACCGTTACGAGCGAAATTATAAGGATTTGTATGGGAAAAAACGGTCCATTCTAGGAGCTAAAAAATTCGAAGATTTCAATAAAAATTGCCTACCTTACTTCGCTTGTGTGTTTCCTTGTCTCCTGTGTGGTTTTGGGGGCGATTTAGTGCGTTTCCAGTGCCGGAGTTTTAGTTCCGAGGGTGATATTGTCTTTAGTAACATTTTACAGTCGCCCACCGGGTCAGTAAGAAATTCGACCCAAAGGCCGGGTCGCTAAACCATTTTTCAAACGTTCGGCTTAGAGATTTCTGCATCAAGCCTCTGTCGAACGATCTCAACGGAAAAGTGTGCAGAGATTGACGACCTTTAATGCTCTTTCCATGTATCCGGGTCTCGGATAAAGAGTTGGAATGGAAAACAGAACTATCGTCCGTGGTCTACGTGGAATTTCGAGGCGATCGGAGGGGTTTGGAGCGAATTTACGGCGGTTTACCTTCAGTGGATCCGCTCGGCCTCTCGGTTGAAGTACCCTACCCCGGGCTCTACCTTGGGAAAGGATATATAGAGAGAAAGCAATGGAACTAAAACTCACTGGAAACGTACTTAATCGCCCCCAAAACCACACAGGAGACAAGAAAACACACAAGCAAACAAACACACAAGATTTTTCAATCAGCTTTTAAACGGTCTTCTCCAAGTCAGATTAACGTGAAATTTTTACCACTAACTGGTTTGAATTGAAGTTTGGCAAGATATATTTTCTGGTAAAATCGATGTTACCATGACGACGATAAACAAGAAACGTAAAAATCAGTAAAAGTGAAATTTTGCGCGTTTAAGATTTCGCATTGAAAATCCCACATGACATCTTAAAATATGGTATATGGTATATACATTTTGCAAGAATAAAAAAATTCTGTATGTTTGATTTCAAATAAATCGCAATAACATTTCAAACCTTACTATTTGTGTACTGGTAATATATTGATCGAGTGATTAACACTGGTTTTGTGAAATTACTTAAAGATAGTGTCAAAAAGTAGCTTGATGTTATGTTTGTACACCTTTAAAGGTTTGTTTACTTTCTCTTTTGCGATCTTGAGAACTACCTTTTTTCCTAACATCGCTTCATGTGCAATTTTTGGGTAATTTTCTGTTTTAATCGCTTCTGCAAAAATCTTAGAAACGGCTCGATGGATTTTTTTAAACGTTCAACACGCATGCTTACCGACGTGCAAAATATTATCTGAAAGTTTTATTGACATTGATGCACTGGAACACCTTTAAATTTTTAAATGAAGACGACGTATGAACTGGCAAAAACGTTTGCGGTACAAATTCACTTTTTTAAGTTATGCTCAGTAATGATTTTAAATCAATTGGCATTACATTCCTCCGTGATTGAAACATTTCAATGTATGCTCGTTGATGCAAATTTCTTTGCATCTGTTTTCTTTTGCGATCAAATGCCTGCTGTAAAAACGTTTTATAAACGCAAAAGGGCATTTATTGCTCAAAAGAGACTTGGGGAATCTGGAAAGTAGTAAGGAGAGTAATAAGGTACAATCATGCTCGAATACAGATAATAATAGATGCACAGCAGATCACAATGAAATGTATAAATCACGGAGGAATGCTATGCGCATTTATTTGAAATCATTATTAATAAAAAAGTAAATGTGTTACGCAAATTTTTCGGCCGGTTCGTACGTCGTATTCATCTTTAAATTTAAAGGCGTTCCAGAAAATCAATGTCAATGAAACTTTCAGATAATATTTTGCACATCGGTAAGCATGCGCAGTGAACGTTTTAAAAAAATCCAATTTCACTTTTACTGATTTCGAAGTTTCTTGTTTATCGTCGTCATGGTAATATCGATTTTATCAGAAAATATATTTAGCCAAACTTCAATTCAAAACCAGTGGTGAAAATTTCACGTTGATCTGACTTGGAAAAGACCGCTTACAAGCCCATTGAAAAATGTAGGTATGGTCTCCAGAAAACTGTATTGAAACACCTTAAGGTGATTCCCTAAAAATAAAAGTTGACATAAGATTTTCTTTAAACTTTCCACAATACAGTGATCCAAAATCTGCAATAAAAAATATAGGTCACCGAGCTCGTTTAGGAGATATAATTGTCTCAAGTTACCCTTTAAATCCTTACAACTGCACTTATCAAGCGCACGTTTATTCCATCAGCTCACACTACGTTTCACAGGGACAGGAAGCACAGCTTTAAAGTAATTCTTGAACGAACAAAATAGATGTAATGTACTGACCAAAAGGAACAATTTGATGTTTATTTTGTGGCACAGGCACACGTCCTGAAATGGTATTAACTAAAAATAGTCGTCGAGTGCGTGATCTCTAGGGTAGAATTTTGTGTCCACGAGCAATGGCTACGTATGCTTTTTTCGCGATAACTTTTTTTTCTGACATGATTTTTTCTTTAAAGTTTTACAGCACATAGAGGTAAAAGAATGAAATTATGCCAAAAAAAAAAAAAAAGATAGATCACCAAGCTCGTTTAGGAGAAAACAACCACTTTTTTACTTAGCAACTGAATTCTCAAAGGAAAACCCTCTTGCTTCAAAATGCGCGCGCGCTCATGCACGCGCAAATGACGCAAGATATTATGCGCAGTAGTGATGCGCGATGCAATACTAGGGAATCACCTTAAGGGCGGTTTACACGCTACAATTTGTTGGCCCGATTTCTGTACCATTAACTACCATCTCAAGAATATAAATAGGCCCAGTTTTAAAAATCATTCGTATTTGTGCCGAACTTTAGCTTATAAATGAGCTTTTCACGCCATTTTGGATGGTTTCAGTGGCGTTCCATTGTTTCTATATCGATTTTAATTTGCTTTCGTATTTACAGACGGCTATCCGACTTGGCGGTCGGCAGGATTAACCAGGTTTAACCTCTATTTTCAGGATAATTCTCCAGTTGTTGACAGAAACTTTCATAATTTATTGGAGATGATTATCACAGGATAAATCCCACAAGGGAAAAGGTGAATACAATTTCTGTAAATTACATTTTGATTACATGAGCGAGCGGGGTCGTAGTTACATGTCTCCTCACACCGCACAATAGGATATTTTTACTTATTACTTTGAAGTTACAAACGAATAAAACTACAAATACTACTCTATAAAAAATGCACATCGATTGACATCGGTAGACGATTCAATATCAGCAAATTTTACAAATTCATAAGATACACAAGTTATATTAACATTCAATTTGATAAAAAAAAGTAAATGGCAGGATGTGTTAATTAAATATGTAGATATCGCATGAGGCTATTGGCTTAAACAGACTATACAACTAATGTTAGCAATCCATAAAGTATTCTGAGAAATTAAACCAATAACCGTGCAATACGTTTACTTTTGAGTCTGTGGATGAAATCCTTCAGTGTGACCATTCAAATGAAAGCTACTGAGCAGTACTTTCCTGTGGTACTGTTTATTATGCTGTACAAGGTGGTTCTAACTTTTGAGTCTGTGGATGAAATCCTTCAGTGTGACTATTCAAATGAAAGCTACTGAGCAGTACTTTCCTGTGGTGCTGTTTATTATGCTGTACAAGTGGTCCTTACTCTTGTGTCTGTGGATAAAATCCTGAAGTGTGACTATTCAAATGAAAGCTACTGAGCAGATACCTTCCTGTGGTGCTGTTTATTATGCTGTACAAGGTGGTTCTAACTTTTGAGTCTGTGGATGAAATCCTTCAGTGTGACTATTCAAATGAAAGCTACTGAGCAGTACTTTCCTGTGGTGCTGTTTATTGTGCTGTACAAGTGGTCCTTACTCTTGTGTCTGTGGATAAAATCCTAAAGTGTGACTATTCAAATGAAAGCTACTGAGCAGTACTTTCCTGTGGTACTGTTTATTATGCTGTACAAGGGGTCCTTACTCTTGTGTCTGTGGATAAAATCCTAAAGTGTGACCATTCAAATGAAAGCTACTGAGCAGTACTTTCCTGTGGTACTGTTTATTATGCTGTACAAGGTGGTTCTAACTTTTGAGTCTGTGGATGAAATCCTAAAGTGTGACCATTCAAATGAAAGCTACTGAGCAGTACTTTCCTGTGGTGCTGTTTATTGTGCTGTACAAGTGGTCCTTACTCTTGTGTCTGTGGATAAAATCCTAAAGTGTGACCATTCAAATGAAAGCTACTGAGCAGTACTTTCCTGTGGTACTGTTTATTATGCTGTACAAGGTGGTTCTAACTTTTGAGTCTGTGGATGAAATCCTAAAGTGTGACCATTCAAATGAAAGCTACTGAGCAGTACTTTCCTGTGGTGCTGTTTATTGTGCTGTACAAGTGGTCCTTACTCTTGTGTCTGTGGATAAAATCCTTAAGTGTGACCATTCAAGTCAGTGGAAGCTTCTAAGTCGTACTTTCCTGTGGTACTATTTATTATGGTTCTAAAGTTCTATTCTCTGGTGTGACCAGTAAAATCTGTTCAGCAGCATTTTCGTGCGGTGCTTTTTTATTTTTTAGTATTTTTCAGAATTAAATTTGAAATTTTTCTTGCTTTTTAGTTTGGCAACTTTTGGGTGCAAGGTTTAAATTTACAAAGTAGTTAGAATGGAAAAAGGAAATATTTTCTCGTTCTAGAGTGAACTTGGTATGAAGCAGGGCAGGCTGTAATACATGGCTTTGTCGATTTCTACTTCAGGTCGCGAAAGAATAGACGATATTCGTATTCCCGGAATTGAACTGGAACTAGCGTGTAATCGAGGCTCATGCGGGGGGAATCTTTTCACATGCAAATATTTTTAATGATATTCCCCCGCATTAGCCTCGACTGTAAGCTAGTTCCAGTTCTGTACCGAGAATACCAATATTGTCTATTATTTTTGTTGTTCAATCTAAAAGAAGAATGAAAAGAAACTTCACGCGTTGAAAATCTCTGTTGTTTATTTTGGATTTGAAAAAAAAGTTTATATTCAAACAAATCGTAGCTCAAAGAAAAAGAAAAATGAAAATAGAATACAATTTTCATTTATATTCATAAATATAAACGTGTTTATCCTATCCATCTGACAAGTACTTAGCCTGCGAGCAGGTCTTCGTGTTGTTCAGTCAGTGTGTTGTTATCGCGCGAGTTTGAAGCCGCGAGTTAATTCTAGCGAGGGGAATGGGGCAAAAATTAGGGTCTTCCTTCCCATTCTCCTCGCCGGGTCGCGTCACTCGCCGTCTCGAAAGTTCGCATGCTACACGCGTAAAATCTCCTAAAACGGCACCATAATGTTCTGTTTTAAAAGAGACAACTCCTTCTAAGAGTTTATTACTGAATCAGGATTAATATATATATTCTGCAAATGATTTTCATGTATTTCATTCGGCTATTAGTTGTAAGAATTCTGTCAGGGTGAATCCGAGTAACATCCCTTGGAACATGTTGCAACATTACTTTATTTGTCTACGTGACTTTTCACGGAATACGTCCAAAACAAGTTTAAGCCGCCAACAAACTCGCAAAGATCCTTTCCGGAAGCCCACACAGTGATCAATAACAAAATAAGACATTTATCATTTTTAAGTGCTTTCCTTGTAGATTAGGTTATAATTCCTTAAACACGTGCTGTCGTTTATCACGATAGAGATAGGAAATAAAACTTGGTCGTGGCTTTCGCTCATTCTCAATAGCCTGTTTTGGACAGTAGAGATCTTACAGCACTTAAAGTAACAGTTCTCCTGTTGTGGATGTTAAACAAAATCAAAATTTATATCCGCTATTAACTTTAAAAATGCGTCTTTCTTCTTTTATATCTCTCGTGATTTCAAAATTGTTCGAAACTGTTATAATTCTTCCGTGTCATAACATTGTTTTTCCCCCACTTAATTCTCAAGGGTATATAAATGTTTGAATAAGAATCAGGTGCAAGATTTCTCACGCTATTGAACATATTCTGTCATTCTGCCATAGTCTGATGATTTTGCATCTTTTTTTCGCCAATCGTTTCGCTTTATCTATTAGAGAAAACTCGAAATCTTGTCAGTTATAAATGATAAAATGACTCTCGTGGAAATAAAACTGGTGGCTTTAGATTTCAACTAAGATAAACTGTGCTGTGAATAGTACTTCAAGTGTTATCGAGGGGGGCATTGGGGCCTATTAGAAACCGTAAAACCGCTCAAAATTTCCGTGAAAACCGAAAAACCGCAATAAAAATCGATCAAAACCGAAAAACCACCGAACATAATGATCAAAATAGCAAATTGACAAACCCAGGAGCTCATCTTTTTATTTTCCTGACAAACCTTTATAAACCCACGACTCTTGATACCAAAACGAAATATAACTACAGTCGAACCTGAACATAACGGCACTCGCCTTCTGTAAGCGATTTCTATAAGCTCATCTTTCTTCTTTCATTTTAAAGCTATTGCAATAAAATTAGGCAAAACTTCTATTGCCTTTTGTAGGCCACTTTCACCTGCAAGGTCACTTGGATGGCGTATCACGTGAACTTTCACGGGTTGATCGAGATTAAATAAAAAGGTCTGGAAACTATGAAGCGAAAAACCAAAACCAAAAAACCGCTTTTCTTTTTCATAAAAACCGAAAACCATGACGGATACAAAAACCGAAAAACCAAAAACTTTAAGTGCAAAAACCGAAAAACCGATCTAGAAAATGACCAAAACCGAGAAACCGAAATCTCCAATGCCCCTCTCGTTATCATAATGCATGATTCTTATTCTCTTATCACTAAGACTAAGTCTTGGAATAAAAACAAAACCATAAGAATTAACGCGAACGAAAAGCCTACCGGCACACATTATTTCCTAAAATCAAAGAAAAAAATTGCTTCAAAAATCAAAGTTGTATAGATAACCGAATATCGCCTTTGTTGTGAAATATAATTCCTCAGCTGAATTTGCAGCTTTTAACAACAAATAAGTGATGCATGCATAGAGCTGAGCTGTCACGAAAACAAATATCATAGCCTCATGTCAACAGAGATCATGCTGAGAGGGAACTAATGCCCCGTAAATACCCCGCTAAGTGGTATTTGACCACACAACGCTCATCGCGAAAAGAAAAACACAATTTATTGTACCATTACATCATATTTGGAAGAAATCTTGACCACTGTCCAACTGGTATTAAGCGGCCTATGCACACACTTGTTGGGGCTAAAGTAAAAGTTACAACGTTTTCGTTTCTTTCCTTTAACCATTTTTTTTTCTCGAGGAAAGTTTGTCTTAAAAAATATGTGTCGATCGCCGACAGAGATTACGTGATCCCAGAATCGAAACACACAGCATGAGTTGCATCAACTCTGATGTCCATTCAAATGCAAAACGTTTTAAGCGACTATCCATGCAGGAGAAACGTGTTTATCGGAACGCGCTGGCGAAAAGACCCTATCCCACTATATCGATAGTTGAGTATTCCAAAGGAAAACTAAAGAAAACACTCAATATAAAACCACTAAAGAACATCTGCCACACCTGCGTGACTCGTGCGTGAGGTCAGAAAGGGCGGCGGAAATGACCAACGACCGACTGTTGTGACGCACGCAAATTGTGATAAAAAGAGAGTCGCGATTATAGATTCGGAGATTTGATCATCGAACAAATCATCGAAGACAGATAAATTTAATATTGATGCACAGAAAGCTAGCAAAACAGTTTCGTGACCAGCTTTAGACAAAGATCTGGGCAAATCTGGGCTGTCGGTAAGTTTTTCCTATTTCAGTCTTCTTTGAATTTTTCCGCCTCATAAACAACTATATTAGAATAGACAGAAGTCAAGACTAAAAGAGCTCGAGGCTAAATCAAAATAACAACGGCATTTAGCTTGCGTGTTAAATACATGTACCTTTGAAAGTGAATGAAGCCTTTGGGATTGTATCACTGTAAAACATTTGTTGGGCGTTAATTTAAATTTAAATTTAGAGTGCAAGTCAGGCAAGTCAAGAATTATACCTAAATTCAGTTGTAATTTGTAGATTTTTAGGTTCATAGATAAGAAGAGTACATGTTAATCATCGATGTGCTTGTCAGTAAGCCTCTTTTCTTGGCGAAATAACAGCTGAATGCCAATTTTGTGTACAACACCATTTATTTAAAATCAAAGTTTTTGAGAACAATTAGCGAAAAATGTTTTTTGATTTCCTTTCCTGTGGTTAAAATTTTCATGTTTTCGACATTAGTAAATAACCAGTTGCGTAATCACTCGGTCAAGTGCTTCTTTTTTCGTACATTTTAAGACGGAAACAAGGGACACCGATTGTCTGGGACACGTGAGTGTGATCAGGTAGCGAAGGTCGATTCCTTGCCAATATTCTGAACAAAAAAAGATATTTCCGTATTTATACGACTTTTGAAACAGTTAGCCAGAAAATGGGATATCGTTCATCTTTTTAGATAATAAGAAAGTTCAAGTGTTTACACAGATGTTTTTTATACTACTTATCTTTTCTTGATCAAGGTTTGTACGTGATGCCAGTACGAAGGTATCACAACCTTGCGTGACAAAACTTGACTTCTATTTGAAGCAATGATTAGTGATTTATTGTTGCAAATTACAAAACACGCGAACTTCAATGACCCATATGCTTGTCGGCTCAAATTTTATTCGTTTCTTAAATAAATGAACGAATCGAAAAAAATTATTATTTGCACGATTTCATGTCAAACGCCTGCACAATAACGCATATATGATATCGAGCTGCAGTCCAATATGAAGTACACACAATAGCAATTAACGAGTCGTTTTCAAGCAACGTGTATCACTGATACAAGGTCAACATTATAACGCATCAATTTTAGTAACATTAATCCCCCGCCGTTAATCGTTTATCGCCTTGTCAGCTACAACATTTTTGAACACTCTCGTTCTTAGGGTCCTCTCATTTCTCTCTCTCGCCCTGTGCAATGATTACTATTTATTTTTTCCCAGAGACAAAAACACAAACTTAGCCACACAGGCCATGAGAAAAGGCAACGACATTTTTTTAAACATAAGCTAAATTTAGCCGGCTTCTCTATACTAAAAGAAATGGAAAGCCACAGTCTCGCTCTTTATTTTCTGAAATACTTGTTCTCTTCTCCCCTTTATCATGCAGTTTTTTTTTTCATTTGGAGGACAACTAAGTACCAGCGGTGAATTAACGACTATATTTGAACTCGTTTCGCACATAACATCTTCTTACTCTACTTAAATATACTGTGTTGTTAACAAGCACTTATAAACCCACGTGTATTCATGTCAAAACACCGAGCGTTATCTGCTAGATAACATATAATGACAGGAAATCTTAGCAAGATGTGCTGGGCTTTTCTAATAACGTCTCCAGATTTTAGTTAATTGACATGAATGGAGCAGATGGACATTTATTTTCAATTCCCTTGGTAACAGTGCTCTAATAAAAAATTCCCATCATTTGTCTTCCTGTTAACAATATAAATATTGGAAGCTGAAGGCTGTGAATGGGTATTCTGACCATGTATGTTTTCATTTAACGTAAAATAATTATTGAAGCATCCCGGCAGATCATCATTAAAAGAAGAGTACATAAACAATGCTATTAGGTAAAGTAAGTACGTAATTAAACTTTTAACAGCTCGCTAATCTACCGCGGCAAGCTGATGTTAACGCCAGAGAAACAGAGTAACAAAATAAAACAAAAAGGAAAATGTAATGGACAAAGTATCAGCAATCAGTATCATATTGTAGTATTCATGGCCAGCGTTCAGTTTAATCTAGTATAAACATTGGTGGCGGGCTGTTATTATGGAAAAAACTAGCATCTCAGAATATATTATCAGATTTCTCGACTTTTGACAGAAGTATTCGGCCTTTTAGGATATTATGACGGATTATGTCATATATTTTCAGTATCACTTTGAAAGCCAAAATACATTTTTGCGCAAAAACTACATGCGAATCTTTGCTGACGTCATTGTTCACATTTTGTTTTATTAGCGTACGAATTTACGTAAAGAAGGCATCGTGTTATACGAATTGACTTCAAAAGTTGAAAGACTTGTTAAACTTAGTAAACTACGCAATTTTTAGCTCTTTGCGTATAACGTTTTTAAGGAAAGATAAGCTATCAAAAACTACAAAATTGTCCGGGTGGCTGAAGCGCTAACGAGCCATACATTTTTTGTAAAATTTTTGAGTTTTCAAAACAGCATTGCGCAGACTATCTAGTAGATAATTTTGCTCCTGACATCCTTTTCATATTCATGGTTGATTTTTTTGTAGCTTACAAGAGAATGAGTCGCATATGCTAATGAGGCAACAATTGTAACAAATATTCGCCTATAAACAAATATCTATAGCCGCGAATGTCCACGATGAAAATGAATTGCAACTTGAAAAAGTTGGGATCATTTTTTCAGTTCTTTCATTGTGGCTTGGAAAAGAGCGCTTTAAACGTGTATTTCGTTTATGAGTTAAGGTTCTTAGTCATAATTTTAGCAGTTTTGACAAACATCAGTATGAGCACTGGTAACTCGAAACGTTTAACTTTTCTATCAGCCGAGGCAAGCAATGAATAATTCTAATATTGGGCACTTAGAATACAGTAAAACGCAACACATAAGAAATTATCAGACGGAGAATCTGAAGGCTGAGGTTTGGCAATTAACCCTAAAAGGCAGAATACATTTGAATGAAATAGAAGCAGGGGGGGGGGGGGACACCCACAATAAAGTACTTTTCTGGTCACTGACATGACAAAGTGTTTTCCTCTGAAAAATTAAAACAAACTCATTTCTCACAGAATGATATATAACCATTTTAGGGACTTGGAAATACATTTTTCTGTATATCATGACTTGCTCATAGTGTTAAGTTTATGGCTTGTTGATCATTTGATTTCTTTTTTAATTTTTGCTCAGAAAGAAATAAAGAAATGTGGTTCCAACCAGATTTTGAGACCACGAGGGCTAAAGAATGGTCATTCAAATAAAATCTACTAAGGCGGGGGTCCACCTGAATAACATTTTTCAATTTTATCTCATTCACGTTCCAAGCAATCCAAGAAACTCTATGTTATGGGGTGTTTTGTAAATTTGTTAGGTGAGTTTTGGGTATTTTGGGGAGGAAATAGTTTTTCTCAAGGGATTTGTCAAATTTAGGGAATCGGAAATGTTGAAGATTTAATGGAGTTTTGAAGCATTGTTAAGGCCCGTTTACACATGCGATTTTTTATGCGATTTTGTCGCGCTCTTCAATGCATCTTATGTCGCAAGTGTAAACTAGCGGCGATTTCTGTGCGATTCGGGTACGATATTTGCTGTGATTTCTCAAAAATCGCCGCCTGGCGCCAAGTTGCATCGGGTTTCGAACATGCATGTTCGAAACCTCTGCGACTTCGCGCGACAAATCGCGCCGAAATCGCCGCTAGTTTACACACGCGATTTGAAGATACAACTTGCGCGCGACAAAAATCGCACAAAAAAATCGTCTGTGTAAACGGGTCTTTACAGGGTTAGTTTCAATCTGAATTAAACTGATTCACAAATACCAGCAACTAGATGAACATTATTGTTTCATTTATTATAAGCTTCAGTGGTATCCCGCTGGTATTTGTGAATAATCTTTCAGATTGATACAAAGCGTCTTTAGTCTTTTTTTTGTCTCAGTGGTCGAAACTGGACAAGGTCTCGCAACCGTTCTCTGACCTTGATTTGGGTCACGCGGCAGTATTTGTACTCAATTATCATAATTAGTGACCAAGTTTCCTGCGTTTAATTTTGTGACTAATTTCGTGATGGCACAGCTCGCGTGATGTTTTGGGGCTTTAAAGTTCACCAAAGATTTACCAATTACGACCGACACAAAACTAGAAATTGCTAGAACAGAAGAACGTGACTACCATCTCAGTGATTTTGAACAAAAGACCGAGTGCATGATTGACTTTTGCAGATTGTTCACTGAAGCAGTCATTATCCAATCAGTTGTCTGCAGTCAGCGACCACTCATGGCGAGGGCGGGAGACGAATAAATACTTCACCCTGAGGGTTCGATTCTTTGTCAAACATCCGTTTAGAAACCACGACATCTGCTTCTTAAGCTCTTTATTCAGTTAAGTTTCACGTCCAAGGTCATTAGAATTTGCCATCAGATTTTCGAATGGATTTGTAATTGTGAACCGCTAGTTTGGAAACCACAAAGAGGTAAACTTGTTTGATTGAAGAAAGAAGAAAGAAAGATAGAAAGAGATCGATAGGTATGTTGTTATTTTAATCCGCGCTTTGTCACCAACAACGCACAATAAGTTTGGTGCATTGTGTATTTCATGTTCGGAAAACACAGAAGTAATTACAACTCAATCAGAGTGCTTTTTAAACACTCGCGTTATTTAAAATAACTCATACGCCAAAGTGGTCGTGAGTAACTGGTCATTCGCAAACCCAGGCAGTGAATTGAAAACAAAAACTGCAAGGTTATAAAAGTCAGGCGAAAACGCGCCGACCGTAAGACAAACGAAAGTTGTAAACAGACGGAATTATTGTTCGCATAATTTAATTTAAAGAAATCACAGTATGAGTTGCAATTAGTCACATGAAGAAGTAGAACAGGGGAGGATTAAGTAGCAAGTTCAAAACTAATTGCTCGTTTGCATTTTCAATACAAGTGAAAATTCTTATTAATCCTAATCGGTTGTATACCTTGATCACAATAACATTTGCATGGGAAAATAACGGCCAAGTTAACGGTAATAATGGTGAAGATGATTATTGGGTCATGAATGGGATCTTTGCCATAGCTGAGATACGGTTTGGCGAGCTCTTTGTTTATGCCTTGTATGCATCAAAAAAGCGCAAACAAATAAGTAGACACATTGGCGAGGCAAATAAATAGCAAACGTATTTAAATTCATTGGAGTGAGTCAGAAGAAGATAAAAACAGTTCATTTTCTAAGTGCTTTGTTCGGTGACTTTCTCTGCAAGTCAAACAAAAGGCCGTATTTGGACCAACAGGTTTTTCAAGCGACAGAGCCCAGCCCGCCCAACAATGAGCTTCGAATGCCTCAGGTACCTGTTTCAATGTTTTGCCACAAAAAAACACAATTTGTTGTTCGCTTTCCTTCAACCGTTAATTGACAAATCCAATTCAAATAGAACACTGCTATGAATCTATATTTAGCACTCAGTTTGACTGGATCAGCAGCACTTGTTATTCACACTGGGTCAGTCAGTTATAAGTTATTTTAAGCACGCAGCTGTTTGAGCACAGACAGGAGGGCTAGCTATCTGCGTGTTACCACCAGAGCCGATCTGATACGAACCATGTGCTGTACGTGTTGCTCCTATTATATAAAGTCAACAAGTACAGATGATAACCGTAATAGCTTGTATAGCACTGTTTGTCACCTCAAATGCGGTTTTATTTTCCATACGTTTTGTTTGAGACCTCTTGTTTAGTAAATGCCCAATTATATAAGCAAAATAAAGGACCAAATGATATTGGAAATTTAGGCACTTTGAGCAAAGAAAATATACCACCACATCACTGCAGTCAGGTGAATTACACACGTGTGTTACATACATGTATGTCTCTCTTAACATATATATCACAAGTCAGAAGCAATGCGAAGTTGTTTAGAAACGCCGCACACAAATGCGGCAAACAGTTTAACGTGAATTGTCTAAAACATCGTCTATTTCTATTCATCGATAATGTAGTTAAATAATAAACTGTCTAATAATTAAAGGTTAGAGCTGTCTTAAGTTGGAAAACGTTTTTAACATGGCGGCAAACATTGAACGGTTAAAATGGCGATTTTGACAGTTAAACGACGGTTTAATCTACTCGCGAAAAACTATCTAAGCTGTGACTATCATAATTTTCAATTATTATTTCGGCTAAGCCTGAGTTTCAAGTATAAGAGAAAGCATAACAGCGCTGTCTAGCGAAAACGGGCCCAATATAAGCATAAACATAAGGGCAAGCATAAGATCAATCTTCATGATGGTAATGTGTCTTATGTCAGTGCTCGTTTCACTTGACTCAAATTCAATTATTCTTTATCAAGCTTGTCATGCTTATGTCGCTTGTGAAAAACAGGTTTTAGTCTGCTTTTCCGAAGTGATATTTGGAAGCTTGTTTTCAGCACAAAGAAGCTGGAATACTTGTGTTTGTAGCGATTTCTTACAAGAATCAACAAAGCTAATAACTGTTTCAACTGTACGGTATTTTATAAGCATCGTTTAGCTACAACACAGAACGTCGAAAGTCTAGGGAAAAAAGAGCGCCTGATCGCAGGTTATCAAAATATAGATAAATATAGGGCATCTTCAACTGACGAAAACTGCTTTTATATAATCAATAAGCTATTCAGTGACATCTCAGCACAACCAAAATATAACAATTGTTTATACTTTTAAGCCTCTTGTTCGGTAAGCCGTGCCTGTTAAATGAAATAGCTCTGACAACTCTTACAGCAAGTTTACTTGGAAATTAAACCCTATTTCTCGAGCACTGCTCCGTAGAATATAATCATGAGCAACAGCTACATGCAGGACTAACATTTTTTAAAGATTTCACTTCGTTGTTTCTATTTTGAGAAATCAGAGTAAAACATATCTAGAACCGTATAATAATTCTATTAAATAAGCCTTTTGTAAACATGAATAACCGCATGAATGTAAACATTTAGTCGATAGCCGTCAGTTTAAATATCATCTAACAACAAACGCAACAATAAAAGGTTAATAATTCCGCCAACTTCGATCAGTTGCTGCAATTTAACCATCACTTTATTTCTTATAAAAGCATTATCAGATCAAATTTAAAAACTGCATATGATTTGTCATGGCCTTAAGCACAAACAAACGGTAGATAATTATATGTAGCTTTAGAATTGTCACTATTAGCATATGAAAACTTTCTGACTTGGCCTCCGTAGCAAAATGAAAGTTTACAGAGTGTTATTAAATTAATTTCGAGGTTTCAAAACGTCAATTAAAATTTGCGCATGTATAACAGATTCATGATTTCTATCTTCATACCTTATTTGTATTACAAATTCGGCAATCAAAGTCGTGCATATTGAAGAAAAATGTTATTATTATCCAATGGTAATTAGTCTTTTGTTATACCTGACTTTAATAAATCGTTCTGACAAGCTTCTTAACACGTCTTTTTTCCGGAGCAAAAACATCATTGTTAACTGCCAAACAGATGTTATCCTCATGATGGCAAACGACGATGAAATCAGGTTTTCTGGCATAACATGCTTGATTTACAACGGGAAAGTAATCAAGTAACACTAAAATTATCCACAGTTAAACTATCATCTTTTGCACCTTTTATAAGCAGAAACTTGGCTTTTTCGCTGGGCGCTAAGCAGCACTGCAAGACCGTCAGATATAATATTGAATGTAGGTGCCCCTCTCATTACGGACACTTGTTTATTAAGGGCAGTTCACTTACCGACACCTCCATAATATGGAGACCCTTTTCATTGGATATTTTGCATACCTACTATGAAAACAATACATCTTTAAAGAAATGCATGATTTAGTGCCATACAAATATTTGATGTCGAACAATAATGAGGTGATCTGTATAAACAAAATAAACTGAAATCGCATTTCTAAATCAAACCTAGATTTTCTCTTTCGCTGTTCAAACTCTCACCAATCGATAACTAAACATGTAAATCGATGCTGTTGTTTTGATTTTGTTATTACTGTGTACTTATTGCAACCCTTCAGAGGTGGTTCCTGTAAAAAGACCAGCTCCCCCCCCCCCCCCATTTTGCAATGAACCGTTTGCACTCCATCCCCCTCTTTTCACTCGAGGTCCCCCCCTCTCCCCCTCATTCCCTCTCGTATGCCTTATGAGCAAGTTTGGATCTGACACTGGCCTGTCATAGCAGGTGTGTCATCAAACTTGTTCATACTTTCGAAGAGTTTCATAAAAAAGGATAAATATTAATATCAGGGCGAGATTTTAAGCATGATTTTTTGCAATGGGCATTTCAAGTGAAGTTGCCGCCTAGAGTCGAACTTTGTTCTACCCTCATGACCGAAACACTTAATGACGGAGCAGAAAAAGAGCAATATCTGTTGCAGTGTGTTTGAAGATTTACTTAAAAGACCACTAATCACCTTGTTTATACCTGATATATCACAAAAAGTGCTGAGTAATACTCTAATCAGCGAGACTAATACAAGTTTGTTGTTGATGTTCCACACTCTCCTTTGAAATGTAATTTCTTATTGGACAAACTACATCTGATTGTGTAAGTATAATTATTCATATTTCTGCTAAGCAATGCACAGTACTATATAAACAGCAAGTCAGACTTGAATGTGTTACGGGCGATGGACGTTTCATTTTGCACTTTTGTGCTTGGTCGAGTGGTCAAATGTGAGAATCGGGTGTCTTCGCGGTTTCTGTATCAAGGAGCTCATAGCCATAGTTGTTTTAACTTACAAGTATATTTTGATTCGGTTGTAAAATATAAGGGGTTATCACTTAAAACAATTTCACAAATGGGTTTGACTCACGACTTCCATAGCGCTACGAAGATTGTCAATACGGTTATACCGACATTGTAATGGTTATTGTTTATATTGTCAACTCGCAAATTTGTTATCGTTCGTTTTATCTGATGTTCCTTTCAAACGTTGCTCGTCGGTTTTTCTGTCTCGCCAAAATGCTTAAAGGCCCGTTTACACAGGCGATTTTTCGTGCAATTTTTGTCGCACTTGTCGATGCAAATTTTGTCGCTCGCAAGTTGCATCTTCAAATCGCATGTGTAAACGGGCGGCGATTTCAGTACGATTTGGGCGCGATTTGTCGCACGATGTCGCAGAGGTTTCGAACATGTTCCAAACCTGATGCAACTTGGCGGTGATTTTTGGGAAATCGCAGCAAATATCGCACCCGAGTCGCACTGAAATCGCCGCCCGTTTACACATGCGACAAAAATTGCACTGGAGAGCGCGACAAAAATCGCATCATAAATTGCATGTGTAAACGGGCCTTAATGTAAACAAGTTTTCCCTTAACCTTTCTCTAAGTTTTGTTTACACTTAACGATGCCGGTCCATATGATCACAGTTGTCTTGCTAATGAATGTTTTGATGTTTGGAGTAAAGTTCGATGTTTCGGTTTTGTCAAATACAGTCAGGTAAAAGTCAGCTAGTTCTATGGTGAGGCTGCTTACTATATTGAACCACACTGTTTTATGTAGTCAAAACCAATTAAAATACATTTTCTGGGAAAAAAATGACTCATCAAGAATATGGCATGGGAAGTTTTCGAAGTTCCCAACAATAGAAGGGAAAATTCCAGCGCATTCTTATTAATGGAATACCAAAAAAGGCATTTAGGTGACGGATTTCCACCGACTAGGTCTAGGTCATGCAATGTTCTTTTTGTGGTAATTCATTCTTAATCACAAGGATGGCTACACGCGCGATTATCACCGCCTACTGACCACGCGAGACTTTGCCAAAAAATCGCGATTTTGATATTTTGATATTTTAGCGTGCGAGCAAAAAAAAAAAAATAATAAATGTTCGTGTGGCCGCCACTTTGAAAATGCAAATAGCATGTTCATTCACACAACTAAAAATCTGCTACATAACAATCATGCAGAATGATTACTGGGAATCATTTTGACAGTTTTGGTGCAAATCATGGCCAAACAGTGATATCTGTCCATTGTATGCATTTATTGAAATCACCAAAAAATTTCGTGACAATGACAAGCATAGGGAAAAGGTTACTAACAAATATGTGGGCGTAGAAATCGCTGAATCATGCCTTGAAATTAACGAACTGAACGGTTTGGCCGTCACGGTCAACGATTTCCAAATATTTCGAAGATCAACTGGTGTGTTTTGAAAAATCTTTTAATTGTTAATTGGAGTTACATGTAGATGTTGTTTTAGTTATCTTCTTAGTCATCAGTCAAGCCTCAAATGGAATCACTCTGCCACTGTTGTTAGATCTGACGCATGCACAATATGAGTGGGAGAATAATAAAAATAATAATTAATTTGGGTTTTCGGAAATGACTGGCAATGAATAGCTACATTTCCTTTGGAATAAATACTCTACCTCGAATTATTATTCAACTGCACTCAGTAGAGTACAAATAACACCCAAAACGAGTACAAATATCTCACGGTATTTGTACTCCAGAAGACCGGTTTGACCGGTTTTTCACAAACGTCACTTTGAGCATTAGTCTTACTTAAGCGGTGAAAAATGGCTGAAATTGTTCCCAAACTAGAACCTTCAAAACTGAGAAAATCTAAGAAAAACTGACGGGATCTATTGACGTTTTAACCCAAAAAATCCAAATAATTATGCGTTTAATCACACATAGTCTTTCTTCGCTGTACAAAAAGTACACGCGACCAAACAACTACACGACTGACAATTCGTCATCATTTTTTTTAATAAAGCGCGCGCGAGCTGACAAACAAGTTTAAATAGCGCGCGCACGACAAACTTGAAAAAGTAAGAAAGATTAAAACGGCGTTGATAATTAAGTTGAATAATAAATCTCTTATTGGACGGTTTAGTGTGTAGTATCGTGGGATATTTTTACTCGTCTCTTGTATTTTGACTCGCCCTACGGGCTCGCCAAAATACAGCGAGACTCGTAAAAATATCCCACGATACTACACACTAAACCGTCCAATAAGATATATATATTCATTAACAAACATATTTTTTCAACCGACATAATGGCACAACTCAAATTTCCGATAACTCAATAATACTTTATTCTTCTTTACTCTATGAAGTTAGATTTTTAGCGTTTGTAAAGAAAAGAGATCAGGCGAAATGACAATATCTTTAATAGACGGAAAACGAAAGTCGGAAAGGCATTGTCATAAAACGACAAATATTACGTCGCAAATATGAACAAATTGGAATTTTTAATAATGTGCTTCTGGCCTAAGAATATTTTTAATACACTAAGCAAATTGTTATATTTTAAATTCTTTTTTCTACGGTTTTCAAAAACAATTTTTCGTATTCATTCACGGAAATATATACTGCTTAAAATGTCTGTATTCTCAAAGAACTTTATTCAGCTGTCGTTTCAATTCTGTGTGCTCTGGCTAATTAGAGTTCGCCTTTAAGGTCCCTTTACAACTTACTTACAACTCTTCAATTATCACAACTAAATACATGTAGAAATGCCTACAATAAGGTACATTTCTCTAATTTATCAAAACCCAATGATATATCTGTAACTAAGCCATTCACTACATCAACCTATTTTTTACAATTATACATGCAAGTAAAATTTGTCGTCATGCAAATTGTACTTTTACATCAATTAGGGGCACTACATTTAAGGCAATTAAAATTGTATTTATCAACTTTCCAACTAAAACCAATATTTTTGCGCTTTTGTTTAAAAAAAAAACCTTCAGAAGTAATCAAATTTATCCAATGAGTTCCCAATAGGAAAATAATGATATTGACGTGACATTACATATATCTTATTGGACGGTTTAGTGTGTAGTATCGTGGGATATTTTTACGAGTCTCGCTGTATTTTGGCGAGCCCGTAGGGCGAGTCAAAATACAAGAGACGAGTAAAAATATCCCACGATACTACACACTAAACCGTCCAATAAGAGATTTATTATTCAACTTAATTATCAACGCCGTTTTAATCTTTCTTACTTTTTCAAGTTTGTCGTGCGCGCGCTATTTAAACTTGTTTGTCAGCTCGCGCGCGCTTTATTAAAAAAAATGATGACGAATTGTCAGTCGTGTAGTTGTTTGGTCGCGTGTACTTTTTGTACAGCGAAGAAAGACTATGTGTGATTAAACGCATAATTATTTGGATTTTTTGGGTTAAAACGTCAATAGATCCCGTCAGTTTTTCTTAGATTTTCTCAGTTTTGAAGGTTCTAGTTTGGGAACAATTTCAGCCATTTTTCACCGCTTAAGTAAGACTAATGCTCAAAGTGACGTTTGTGAAAAACCGGTCAAACCGGTCTTCTGGAGTACAAATACCGTGAGATATTTGTACTCGTTTTGGGTGTTATTTGTACTCTACTGAGTGCAGTTGAATAATAAAAAGTGATATGTGTGGTTAACTGTCTAAATATTATTTTCTAAATAACTTGGCTTGAAAAAAGGCATTAAAACAAAAAGTGGACATTTTTTCATATTTTTTTTTCATTTAAGCCATTAGATATTGACAAATGAAACGACTTATAATTTGAAATAGTTCGCAAACACTTGTATTCAATGTCGAGAAACGACATTTAAAAGTTCAGACTGTAGCACTTTTGTCCTTTCGGCAGTTCAAGTATGTAACATCCATAAAAATATACCAGCGATATTATACAATAACAAAATGCAAATTAGATTACCCTAACAGCCAAATTAAATATCCTGTCAAGTGCGTTTTGCTTCAAAAGCTGACATCAATACAGTGCTTGAGATTCCTGCCACTCTGTCAAGATGAACCAACGTGTTTACAGAACAAAGCGCCCGCAGAAATAAAATCAAGACTGCCTGCCACACAACCTCGCTAAACATTCTTCTGTTGGCCCAAGAAACAGCAACGCCCGGTGAAAAACGAAGATATTCGGAGGGAATTTGAATTAAGGCAAGTGTAGTGGTGCATTTTACGCGATCGATGCCACAGTTACCATTTATATAGTCTTCAAGAAAGACACATGCACTTTTGTGGATTTTAAGTGCATTTTTATTTCAATTTCTATTTGATTTTAGGGTTACCGTTAAAAGGTTTATTGTTATTTAATAGCAAACTTACTTCGAAAAATCTGTTACAACACCTGATTTATTCTTTAAAACTGAATTCATGTTGATATCGAACTTTGGCTTATTCTCCCGCGCTAGCAGTTGGTGCTTCATGTTCAAGTTTCGGCGCGTGAGTCGACCATTAGCTTAATCACTTTTCATTTCAGATATGAATCTTTTAAGATCACGTATTTTTGTTTTGCTATGGAATTGTAAAAGAAAAAAGTTCCGTAACGAAAACACGTGAATTATATATTCAAAATAGTCTAGTATAAAATCGCGCCTGTATACACGTCCGACGCCGGGTTATATGACTTATATTAGCGGTTTAGGTTAGAGGTGAATGCGGTGGATTAAATAGAAATCGAGTCAAAACAAACACAAGACCAGCATGTATAAATCACTTAACAACACTTCAATCGTTGAAAAGTGTATGCATGACATGCTCTTTGTTCAGGCTTTTTTTAAAATGAACCAATATCGCCAATAACTCTAAATGGACATAATATATCCAAACGTTTGAAAAGCAAATGCACAAGTGTCTTCATCAGCATCTAAATTCTTCTTATAGACTATTCATATATAGTAGATATTTCTACTTAAACTGACGAATTAGGATTCATTTGAGTTGCGAGACTGCAAGACATCGAATCATTTTTTTATGACCCGAAAATATTCAAGCCAAAGCAAGCATGATTAGCATCTATCTTATCGGAAAAATAAATTTACCGCATCTTTTTTATGCGATGTTTTCAGTTGTCATGTACGTTGTTTGTGCAAGAGCCGCTACTTGCCGGCCACGTGAACGTTTTTTCGAAGGTGGCGTCGCCAGGGCAAGCGACACTGAAAAGTGCTCTTGTTTGAGACGCGATTTAAGAAAACCGATCATTAATGGGAAATCACCCAACTAGAACAAGTGCACGGCGGTTATTTTTTTCCTTAACGTAAGGGGTCACAAATCGATCAGTCACCAATAAAAAAAAAACAATCACTGTGATCTTACCAATATGCCGGATGTACAGATCTTGTACGTTAGACTAGATTAGAAGATATTGCTGTTCACTGAGAATTCCTCAATCAGTCATCTAAACGGGAAAAATATCATATGAGAGACATTGTTACAGCAACTTTACAAACTACCTTCCTAGGATAAACGAAATCAAGTTTAATCCTTCAACTCCAACTCCCAAGAGTGCCAAACATCAAAATTCAAGGAAAATCCCAAATTTAATTTGATAAAATATTGAAAAACAAATGGTACCATGCAAAAGTACTGCCGAAGAGGTTTCATTTGAATGGTCACACCATAGGATTTCGTCGACAGACTTAAAAGTTACAACTACATTACATGTCTGCATTATTGAGTCTGTGAGTGAAAGGGTTTTAAGGAACAAGATATTGTTTGAAACAACTGTTAAAAACATGCTTATGCTTGGGTGACATTGACCTTGAAACCGTGCAAATTTTCACTGTTATCTAACCCCGCTAAGTTTCACACACACACACACACGTGTACAAGAAAAACAAAGAAACAATTTGAGATCAAAATATATCTCCCACAAGCCGAGTAAACGAAAGTTTTAGCAACTCGTTAAAATTGTTTTTGATTCGTTTCATTTTAACAGTCAAAAACTTCAACCGAATCTTTCTTGAAAAAGCTGTCATAGAAATTATTTCAAATCAGTACACCTATAGAGACAATTTTATCAACTACAAGTACCGTCGACCATTTTGAATTTCAAGAAAATTGACGATATGTAAAAATGGCAATGATGTCACCGTGTTGCTATGGTAACTCAGATCTCGATAAAACTCACAAGATGTCCTGGGGTCAATTCAATAAAACTTTTACAAGTATAATTTACAAGTGTAGCCATTGTTTCAGGAGTTGAAAACAATGGCTACACTTGTAAAAGTTTTATTGAATTGACCCCTGGTTTATTTGTTACATCGCTGTGCTTTGTAATCAAACTGGGACGGTATCGCCATTAGAAACTCCGATCGAACAGACTTATGCCGACGACACCACTGACTGATCAAACGAAAAACGCGGTTTGTTTTAATCAATCTTTGTCACTTCCTTTATTTCCCTCGTTAGCTGCTGGAAGAGGTTGCTAATGACAGAGCCTAACAAGTGCAAAAGTTTCCCAAGGCTAAGGTCCCTTCAGAAATTCTTCACAATTCTAGCTCGAATACGTCGCTCTATAAGTCATGACTAAAAGGGACGGCTACCTTCGCGGAAAATTAGCAACAATTTGCCAACTTAATTTTTAAGAACAGTTTCTCATTGGGTCGTAAGCGCATACAACGCGCTATAATTAGGTGGAAAAAATAGCACACGAAAATAAAACTGCTTGCTATACGGTCTCCCAAACACAAATGGTTTCACTGTGGACGTTTGAAAGTCATCTAATCGGGTCATGCATAAGCGCATATAACGTACGGGGGAAATAGGTGGAGAAAAACAGAAGACGTAAACCATACACTTTTATTATGTTTGCACAAAAAAAAAAACCAGCAAGTTAATATAAACAAATGGCAACGAAAACATAAATGTTTCATAAGGCTGTCTCCTTGGTCGCAATTCAGTCGAAGTAACACTGAAGTTGACTTATCAGTAAGCAAAGTAAGGCTAAAAGTTTCCTTTTCTTCGTTTGTCATTTCTCAAAGAGAATTAGACACAAGGGAATACAAACCAAACACGGTAATATTTTAATTTTCATTGGAGATAACTGCCGCGTCAAAAAGGCAACTCCACTTTCTCCATTTCGTGCGCCGTAATCAACCAATGGTCTATTTTCATAATGTCAGTCAATCAATTGCATTTATCGGTTTTGAAAAGTAATAATATATAACTTCATGAAAAAATAATTCGTCGAATTATCTTGATAACTTTTGTACCTCATAACACGAAAACTTTGCAGTAAGCCAGGTTTGGAAGTTTTTACAAGAGTTTCAAACAAAATGCTAACTTCCGTTTTGCGATATACACTGTATCTGCTTTTTAACGGCTTAGCGCCGAAAAACCGTGTTCGAATCATATTTTATCCTTGTTATCCAGAACAAGGATTAAAAGTTTCTAACTGATATATATATAAATAGATAGATAGATTTTAATTTCACTTCCCCCGAAGAACCCTTACAATCTACAGGCCGCGTAAAAGCTTTATCTTTCGCGCGCAATTAATAAACATGCATGTCTTTGTAAAAACCGACAAAGGAAATCCACGTAATATAGTACATCCTAATCCTGTCTCTGGCAATGGAATATTAGCCACTCGCTTATTTGCTTGGCGATCAGAGGAACTCTCCGATCTTGTACCAATTAAAGTTTGCTCCGGCTGCATCTTACAACTACAGCCGACAGGCTACATTCAATACGCGTTTAATTTTCAGGTCACAAAAGAAAAAGTACACAGTTAAAGGAAATCCTTTTGTGTTACAAATGAAACACGCAAATCCATTGATCTTTTAGTGAAAAAGTTATTAAGCCTTAGGCTAAGGACGAATCTATCAATGTAGCTGTCATTGAAACATAACAAAGAGAGACTTATTAAATATATATTTAGATCCCATACAAAAAAAAAAATAACTGAGAGGAAAACATTTCACTCTCGCACGTGCGAAGTGGGATTGGATGTCAACATCATATTGGTCATATAAATTTCGTGTTGCTGTAACAAAGATCAGTAAAAAGTTCCATATCAGCGATCAAAAACACAAGGTAAATACTCCCTTGATTACGTTTGCTTCCTCGGCATTTTTCTTATACGATTAAATCTAAGTTGAAGATGGTACCTTGTTGCAAAGTATGAGTCCTTGTTGCAAAGTAGCAAATGCCTTTTGCCTTATTCTGTTCAAAAAGTCGTCGCTGTTTAAAGACAAAGGAATAGTACGCTTTAAACGTGATATACCTTCTTGTAGTCTACTGTTTGGCGTACGGTTTCATGCAAATTAATTTATGTTTGACGGTTAAAATGTTATTCCTCCCCTCAACCTTCAGCAGCTTACGTGTCTTTTTTGCTTATAATGCTTTGACATCGTGCGAAAGGACATGTTTATTCTTAATTAAACGGGAAGCGATTTAACATCATTGTTGGAAAGAACGAAACGATTTTTAAGAAGTGAAAAAAATTAAAAACCATTTCAACATCTTGTTGAACTTAATATTTAAAAATATTTTTAAAAAGTATAAACAAGGAAAACTCCATATTTTGTTGATGTTTCGGTGTTATTACAAAACCATTGTCAAAACGAAAATGAAAAATTTACACGTAATCAATAAAAAAAAGAGATAGTGTTATAATGAAATTGCTTGGTTCCATACAAGAAGTTTGTTTGTTATAGCCAAATCTTGCAAGAAGTAGTATCCACAGGGAGTGGTAACTGAGCCGTGTTGTAACTAATAAATAAGAATGACAAATTTAAAGCAAAGTTAGTTGGCGAGAAGTTGAGAAGAAAATTAAAATCATATTTTTTAATAACGACATTTCTTTCGCAGCTTTGATGTTCGCATTTGGAGGTTTAACGATCTTAATGCAAATAATGACACTAAAAACAAAGTTGAGTAAAAGTCAGATTTGCTCTGAGGCAAGGCAACTATCTAGCGTAAATGTAAATAAGTCCCCAGCTGTGAAAAATATAAACACGATTGAAGGAGATGGAGTTGAAAGATATATAAACAAAACAAATGCTCAGCAAGATTCAAACGGATTACACATGGCTTAGTCGAAACTTGATTTCTGTTGGCAATCTTAGGTCATCTTATTAGAAACGGTTTTGTTGGGTTTGAACATACTAAATTCAATGATTTTTTTTTAACTAGGGGGAGGGATAGCATCGTGTTGTTCTCAATAATTATAGTTAACAAGAGGGTATATGTGGATATTGTTTAATTTCATTTATAATTGTTTTTGGAGGTCCAAATAAGCAAAAAAAAAACCTTCATGATAAAGTCGCCTTATTTCTTTTCTTTGCATAAGAAACGGAACCACGCCCATACAAAAATTACTGCACTAAATCGCATTTTTTAAATAAATTATGATTAATATCTATTTTTTATTTTCTCGACTAGGAGGACCCAACAGCTAACTTGCTGACAAAACAGATAACCAATCAGTTGCTCCTCAGCTGTCAACAAGTCAAGTTGAGCGCATATCTTTGGCTGCGTGGCAACCTTGGCGAAGCATTATAACAGGAACCAAATAACAATCTAGCTGGACAGTTTGCTAGAAAGTCAAGAGCACGAAAGACCAATTTACATCAAAGAAAGCTCTGTAGGAGATTGAAAAAGACTTTTATCGTGTTTGAACTAACCAAGAACGTTTTCCGTTCGCACTGAAAGACTGTCAGGAATTGAACATGAATAACACGACAAATACGCCAGACCGCATAGGTAGCTTGGAAACACAAATTCTCATCGGTTTTTACGTCGTCATTATTATCCTAACCATATTAGGAAACACTTTGGTATGCGTGGCCATATACGTCGACAACCGCATGCGCAGTCCCACCAACTGGTTCATAGCATCGCTGGCGGTCAGCGACTTATTTTACGGGCTCGCAGGGCTACCGTTTCGCATTGCTGTAACGGTATCACAAAGCCCGAGTCTTGAAATTTGCTCAGTGTGGATTTGGGTGGACATGATATGTGCCGCAGCGTCAATGGCTAACTTAGCTGTCATCTCAGTTGACAGATACTTGAAAATAACCAAGCCGTTCAGTTACCACAGAAACATGACAAAACGCCGCTCATTTCTATCTATTGGCGGCGTCTGGATGTATGCAGCCATTCTAGCGACGTTATCAATTATGAAGTGGCCCGGAGCTGGCGGCGTTATAGCGAACGGTTTCTGCACCAATGAAAATAAAGTGTTCTACACCGTGGCTAATATAGTAGCTTTCTTAGCCCCTCTTACTGTGCTCGTTGTTAGCTATTCGATGATCTTGCGGACGGCGTGGATTCAATTCAAAAAAATGAGAGACAGTCTTGTGAGCACCAGCGGCAGCAGTGAAGACAGACATAAACAGAGGAGCGTCATGCGGGACTTCAAGGCCACCAAGACCTTAGCTGTAGTGCTAGGCACCTTTACCGTCTGCTGGGCTCCGTTCTTTATCATGTTCACCATTCAACAGTACAACCCGTTATATATGATGGCCATCCAAAAAGATTTAGCCAACGGCATTATTTACACCTTCTTGTTTATACTGCCGAACATAAACAGCGCGTGCAATCCAGTGATTTATGCTTACTTTAACAGCGAATTCCGGCGCGCGTTTAAAAAAATAATGTTCTCTGCCTGTGACGAGAAATTTCGTGAATACGGAGGCCACGCTAACAGAAGAAGTTCACTGACAAGCTTTTTCCAAAGCACTTTCGCAAGACGCGGAAGTCCACCGACACCACCTGACAACGGGAATCATAACCATAATCACCATGGTTCTAAAGAGGACGAGAAATCTTTCTTGAACGGAGACACTTTGGTAACGCAAGTATAACTAAAATGAACTATCTTGAGTACCGACGGACAACTTGATGTTCAAGAATAACGAAATACGCAATGTTTTTTTATGTTTAATTTGAATGTTCGGCTCCACTAGCACTTGTGCTATAAACACTGCCGAGGGTAAATAAAGGATATATATATATATAATACGGTAGATTCAAAAGTATTATTGAAGCAGAACGATATGTCACACTGTGACGATTACAGTAAGAGTAAAATCAAATGTAACATAAATTGAGCCTGCATGGTCACTCACTCACTACTGTCTGATAATGTACGGATAAAATTGAATCTTTGACATCTCTCCTCCCCTGCTGCGGACAGCCCCCTGGAATCAATTTCCATGGCCGTGAAGGCGCGAATTTTACATTAGCATCCAGGGTTCTCCTTATCAGGCGGTAACCGGTAAAATTTACCGCTTGAAGCAGTACTTATTACCGCCTGTAACTGCTCGCTCCCGGAACATTTTTAAGACACACAGTTTTCCCTTACCTGCTGAGCTGAAATTTAGGGAGAACCCTGAGCATCTGTTTAGGGGTAGAGAATTTGTTACCGTAGGGGAAAGGTGGGGGAGGGGGTAGGGGGAATTGAAAGATCGCCTCAATTCGGTGGTTTGTATTGCGTGAAATTTGCGATCAAAATCATGGCGGAATGCGACCCAGAAGACACGTGTGAAGTGGCTGAAGTGCAAAGGACTACAAAACGTCTGCATCCCTTCAATCAGCGTTTTGTCTCAGCCCTTCCTTCCCTTCCTTAAAGCAAATTGGCTGTCAATGTGATTGACAAATTACCCTGAAAATCTAAAACACGTGTTCTATAAAATATCAAAATGGAAAGTAGAAGCTAATCTATGTTTCCTGAGGGTAGGGGCATTTGATAGCTTAAAATGACCCTTAGAGGACCCTTGGATAGATAGGGCATTAGAACAACATTTTTGGCCTGGGAGAAGAGAATTTGAACAAACCAAATTTCAAAAGTTAGGGGCGGGGGGAGTAGAGGGCATGTTGAAGGTTCAATTTGATCAGTACATAACTTTGAAAGGAAAAAGCAGTACATGTATATTAACTTCAAGAGCAGTGCGATCACATGAAAAATTGTACAAAATTATGAACATGTATATCAATAATCAAAAAGGAACATCCCATAACTAACACATCATTACATTGTATATATAATTTTTTTTACATCCCATAGCTAAATTTCAAAATATTATGCTAACAACCTTAAACAGACAAACTAGCTCCTTTATACAGACAACTAATGGGACTCACCCAATTATCTTTGTGTAGTTGATCTTTCTTTTCCTACGTTATTTGGCACTTAGAAGTCCACAAGAAGATAATTAACCCTTTCACTCCTAAAGTCAATAGGCCATTTCCGAGTTGCCTTTAGCCTCTCTATCAAAGCGAGGCTAGGTGCGAAACCTTTCATATAAAAATAAGTTTTCATTCACATACAAATGAGTTTTATTTGCATGTGAATGAAAACTTATTTTCATATGAAAGGTTTTGCACCTAGCCTCGCTTTGATAAAGAGGCTAAAGGCAACTCGGAAATGGCCAATTATGGAGACATGTAGTGCAGTTCTAACTTTTGAAGCTATATGGACGAAATCCTACGGTGTGACCATTCAAATGAAAGTCCTCTTTGGCAGTTCAATATTTAAAAAAATATGAAATTTGGGATTTTTCTTGAATTTTTATTTGTGGCACTCTTATGAGTTGAATGGTTAAGCAAATCAAGGAGGTTGTCTTGGTGACTCAGTCTTGCACTTAAAGAACAACTCTTGGGCTTGCAAAGAAAAATGCTAGTTTTGCTTAATATGACCATTTGATTTGCATAATAAATCAGATTGCACAACCTAGAATCAGTTGAAAAAAGGGCAACTGCATACAGTGTACTGCAGTTTATAAAGCATTGTGCAGAAATATTGCACATGCATCATTGCAAACAAAAACGATAAATGACAAGCATATTGCACTCTTGGTGGAAGTTGTTGAATTTTAAGCTAGATTGTTGGCTCTGTGAACCAATTTTAGTTCCCCTACTTTTGTTACATGCACTGTCTATTTGAATTTCTTATATGAAAACAAAGAGAAAATAATAATATTTGTAAGAGTTGTAATTACTTGTCTAATTGTGTACATTTCTCAGGAAAAGGTGCAAATTTGTAATAAAAATATTCCATACCCTTTGGCATGCTACAAATATACATTTTTTTAACAATGTGTAGTTCTCACTAATAATCTGATGTAAAATAACTTGGGAACATTTTCCCCCGGGGGGGAGGGGGAACTCCCATATGAAAATGACGGGGGTGCTTGTCATACCTTTTAGGGGTCAAAATTTGGAGATTGGTACCACTTGGGGTGCTAAAATCTAAAATGACCACAGTTAGAATTATCACGGTACCTTTTAGGGTATGAGCCAAAAAAATATGACAGAATATAACATGTGTTGTTTTAGAATTGGTACCTCTTAGGGGTAAAAATTCTTTTGAGCCACGCCCATCAAACGAGATTCTGGTACCTTTTAGGGTGTTTTTCGAAAATTTCCGACGAGCACCCCCGTCATTTTTAAATGACAGTCCCCCCCCCCCCGGGAACATTTTCATTTCATTATACTCAGTTTCAATGGGTGTTTCAGTGTAGACAAGTTTTGATCTTTGTTTGTGATGTCATATACTGATTAAGCATCACAATTTGCTTTATATTATCAGTGTATGATTATGTACGTGATGCAAAACTACCGTACTGACAATTATGTGTAAAACCACAATAAGCTTTGCCCAACTCATGATAGCCAGTGTACAGCCACCCCCTCACCTCCAAAAAAATCTTTACATGGGTTAAACTCATGAGAGATTCCTTGCACCAAGCGACAGGCTAATTTTGATATATCACAATTCTAACTTGACCCCAAGACTAAGGGGAATGAAGCAACATAATTAAATTGTTCATCCCCAAACTTCAATGTGTTTTTTTTCTTATTCCCCTAAGCCTTTATAGCCAAGATGATTTAAGGCTTTTAAAATAGTGAATTAAGGTCTATTAAAAAGCCTGAATTGAATGTGTTACGTAACTTCAGGAAAATTTCAAATTTTTACAGTCAGCGTGTGCAAAGGGACCTGTCACAGGGACAGGTACACCCTTCTAGTTGTTACACCAAGGGAATGGTTATAGTTGCTCAGACTTGTTGCAAGATTGTTTTGGGCCATCTGAGTTACTCTGTGATTGCCTTATTTTTTCCATTTTGTCGCAGAAACTGTACAAGTTCAAAAAACAGTACGAACAAGAGTACAAGAACATTTTGTGAGGATAATATTTTTAGTCCCTCAATTTAAACCAATTTGAACGTATGCAAATTTTCCCTGTGCAAGATTTTTGACAAAATGGGTACTGTTAGTTCACTCAAAGTGACATTCTTTGGACAAGTCTCCTGTGTATTTCAACCTTAAGGATTATCTTATTATTTACTTAAAGCTCAAGGATTGAGTGAAACAACTCAATGAAGTCCTTTTCAAAGTAAGTATTTACAAATGTACGATTGTAAAATCACAGAAATGCTAGCTGCATGACCTGAGTATTTAAGCACTTGAATTGAGTCTCCAAACATACACAATGAATGAACTAATTAAAAACAGAAAATTGTGGGATCGAGAACTTGCAAGAAAAAATTTTGTATTAATTTTAAATCAATCACTCATCTTCTGAAGAGGGTACAAGCAAGCTGTTTTCATTTTTTTTTTTTTGTCAACAATATTGGAATATTTTATCTAATTTATGCACATCATTAGCGCCTGGAACTGTATTGTATAGGCACTATATAAGTGATCTATTAATTATTATTATCATTATTATTCCAAGAAGCTTCCTCCTAATCAGTTAAAACAATATGTACTCAACCATAGTGAAATTAGGTACACAGCTGAAAACATGCTCAGCTGATAAGAGAATGTCTGAATCTTTTGGCATCTTTTAGGGTGTTCAGTTCAAATAATTTATGTCCCCCCCTAAAATACCTATACAGGTATGTGCCGCCCAATGGGGTCATGATTTTGGGACTCCTGATCTAGAACGGGGTATCCATTTAAGAGACGTTTCCTAGAACGGGGTATTATATTTCGAACGCACGAAAGCTTCAGATTGTCAGCAGCCATTTTTTCTAGAACGGGGTATTAACTATTAACAATTGACCTGTTTCTATAACGGGATATCATTTTGAGTGCAAATTCTTTCTAAAACAGGGTCCAAATTTGTAGACCAGGGCAGCACATACCCACCCAAAATATACCCGAGTAACCCTGGCCCCCCAAGCTTTAATAGGAGTTACTTCAAACGTTTACAGATTCAAAGAAAATTTTAAATTGATATCAAAAGTTGACTTACTGATCACCTAATTTCACTGAAAGCTGAAATTATGAGGGTCCACAAACTTGGCCCGAACATTTGAGATCAGACATTTTTATACTGTTGTGTATGCATATAAAAGTTAAATGGATAGTTTAATAGTTAAACATCGAATTGAGGTTAAATCTGAATATTACTTAGATTTTATTCCTTTGTTAGACATCTCCCGAGCTCTGAGTACAATGATACGCCTTATACCGAAGTTTTGGCAATTTACCTCTCAAATGTTTTCAAAGTGACAGCTCTACAAAACCGGATACCCGGCCAGCTTGCTTTACTCGGTCACTTTACTGGAGAAAAAAGATGGCGGAATAATCTAGACCGCGCGCGCGACAGCTAGATGTTTCGCTGCAAGAGGAAAAGACTTCAACAAGATATTCAGGCCAAATATTTCACAAAACGTATTCCATGGAAACTACAATATTTCTTACAATAACAGTCTACAATAAGCTAACATCTCCCGCTTACCTGCTGATATTGGATCCTGTTTGATACCTCGCCGCCACTCGCCGGATTGCTGCGCGATTTCCCGCCAATTCTCCAAAAAACCGAGGCTGCATTGTTCCACTGACTTTTGAAAGGGAAGGGAAAAGAAATGAAAGTCCTGGAAAGAAAAATGGGAGAAAATAGGAGGAAATGGCCTTCTGGGCCGGGGCTGATTCAACAACAAAGCAGAAAAAGTAAATACGGGTTGTTGTTGTGTTGTGTAGTGTTGTGCCGGTTGCCAAGGGTAAGTCTCTAGTTCCAAGGCCTCGCGCAATTTATTTGCGTAACATCAGATCCCGGATGTTCCGTCCCCAGGCCTCATCTCAGAAAGAAATGCCTGTATAGTAGCAGCCTCAGCAGCCAGCTAAAAAAAAATTGAGATTATTTTTTTTTATTAACAGGAACCCACAAGTGACAAAACTAAAACCTTGAGCCAGTTCGATATTTTTTTAACATGCGAAAAAAAAAAAAAAACGATCCGTAAGTCGCTTCGATTTTTTTGGTTGTATCAAGATTCTGATTTCTGAAATTCCTTATCTTTTGTAAAATAAACAAACAATTACAAACACAAACACTGAACGTCTGACTATTTTTGAAACAGTTTTTTTTTTTCAGCACTCGTACTGACAAACAATTTTCCTTCAGTATCATTTAACGCGAGTGCTACGCAGCAAAAACATTTTTTTATTCGCTATTGACTTTAAGGGCGCTTATCATTTATCAGAGCTGACCGGCATTTCGTAAACATCATGCGCCCTTTTTAGAACCTAGTGCTACAAGTCTATCAAATACTATTTTTGAATTAACCGCCGGGTATGGTCGGCCATTTCTGAGAAATAATGACATACTACCAGTATGAATTGGCGGATCTGGTAGCAGGTCCGTTCTCACCTGAATGGCCATATGGTAAGCGCACTAAGTTTCTCGTAACTTGTAAGCTAGTTTCGTGCGCAATTTTGGAATTTTTAAATTTATCATCTTTTATTTACATACGATAGGCCGTATTCACGGAAACTGCAAATACCGTGAACGATCGATTACGTATAAACATTGGATCAATACAAACAGTGATAAGAAACAGACCATTGCAAGGACCGATCAAACAATGTGAAAAGGCATTCTCTCAAAATGACACCAAAGACCGTGCCAAAGAGTGACCTAACAAACCGATACATGTCAGTGCCATAGGGAGAGAAACATGGAATGGCCAATACCATTCTTCTCATATAAATGATAGAGAATGCAAATAGATCGGATCTATTCAATAGACCACCACGGTATAAAAATAATAACAAATAAACGAAACTGCAAATACCGTGAACGATCTATTGCGTATAAACATTGGATCAATACAAACAGTGATAACAAACAGACCACTGTAAGGACCGATCAAACAATGTGAAAAGGCATTCTCTCGAAATGGCGCTTCGGATGGCCGTGTGCCACAGTTGTTTGTGCGTGACCACTGAGTAATCGTTCCTTTCACAGCTCCTTCTAGAATGATTAGCGAAATACTTGAGATAGGTAAAGTGTTACCGAGTCTCATTATGTTTTAGCTACGGCGCACTGACGAGGGTCAAGAAGCCCAAAACACCTGTCTGCGTCTGCTTTCTAGTTTTGAGCGTTGCTCGGGCGTCGAAAAATGGATGCCGTTTCTTCTTCAACAGAATGATGAATTTGAGGCGTCTGGCGAGGTTAGTCATAACCTGAGGGTTGGAAAGGCTAGCTTCCACGATATCTGAAGCACTGATTCCCACTTTTCGACGCCATCTTGGTTTGACATCATGTCTTGATCTGCTGACCGCTGTACTATGGACAACCGACACTCGAAGAATTTCGGGGACATATTGGGAAGGTTAACATGAAGTATTATCATGCTGAGATTTGTTCGCAAAGTAGAAAAGTACACTGAAAACGTGCTCACTGTATATAATGAGAAAATGTGCAACATAGAGTGAGATTCGGTGCGAAAAGCACAGTGACAAGTTAACAAGATTTGCATTGAGAATAGTGTAGAAAAGTCAGACTTCTTGTGCAAAGTTATAGTAGAAACAGAGTATATTTCGAGCTGATGCCCGAAGATTTCAGTGTATGTAGCACAACTTTCAGACTGTATGTGATCCAACATGGACACGTATTTTTCATTACAAATATTGGGCATTTCAATACTCTTTGTATTCATTTCACATAAAATGTGTTCATTTCAACAACTCTGTGAGAAAATGTATGAATTTTGAAACACATGGCGCCCCGTAAGTTGCGAAAGCCCGCGACCATTGCAGAAAAAAAATTGCTCGGTTAACTTGATCGTGTCGCCCTTCTTTTTGTTTTGCTCGAAAAGGCCCTATTTTCCAGTTTTGCCTCCCGCATCTCTTCCTGCGGTCTTCAATAATGTTTTCTTCACGAAAGGACGACAGTGCAGTAGGCAAATTATTAAAAAGCGAAAAGCGCGACTACACTCTTTCTACACACGATGATTTCTTTTTATTTATTTCTATACACGATATTTTTTCTCACCTTTTTATCAAAGAAATCTTTTTCAATTCAGGCTCAACTCTGACGGACTTGTTCGACGTCGGAATCCGAAACAAGCTGGGCTATTTTTTTTTTTTGCTTGTTCCTTATTCATCTGAACATCCTTGGACATGCAATATTCTCCGAAACAAACTAATTACAAAATAACTTTCCTTTCCTTAAGGTGATGTTACACGGGACGATTCGCAACGACGATTTTTAGCGCAACAGTTGCGCTAAAAGTTGACGCAGTGTAACATGGTTGCGCGGACGATTTTCTTCGCAATGTTTGCGTTACGAAGTTTTTCAATCATCTTCAAAAACTTGCAACGCAAAAACACGAATTTTTCTCAAGTTGTTTCGTGTAACATACCTGTCGTTAATTTTGTTGCGCTAAAAATCGTCATTGAGAATCGTCCCGCGTAACATCACCTTTAGCAATAACGCAATTTCGATGTAAAAGTGGAAATAGACCTTTCAAAGGCAAATCATCATCATTTAATAGAATTAACCAACTCCGGCAGTATACACATCGCTTACAATCACATTAGATAAATATAACATATGAATAAATATACATGGTACAGAGCAAATATTTCAATCATTGGAAACAAAAGAATAACAGCTTGCAAAGCATAAACATACGATTACAAAAGATGAACTTGATCATTAGTGTCCGAAAGCGTTTCATGAATTGTTTTGCCCAAAAGTAATGACGCCCTGATTTCCCGCAGTTTTGCCTCCCACCGCCTGTTGCCTCGCTTCCTTCGGTCTCCAGTATACCCAATAGATGCCATTTTGTGTGGGATAACCGACTGACTCAGCTCTTCTTCGTTGAACTGGTGGAATGATGCGAACTCTTGCCAACATTTCTCGGCCTTGCTTCTCCCATTCCTCGCGTGAAATCAACGCTTCTGTGGTGTCTGGAGAGGTCTGTTCACGATTCCCCCAGTTGGACGCGCAACCCATGGTTATTTCAGTCTTTTAGAGTATAACTTGCGATTCAAATCACCGGTCCTGTTCAAAAACACTCTGTGTTTAATTTTGTGCATGAACAAGAGAAACAAAAGAATATAAATGTCGTTGATTCCAGTCGCTGGTTAGATTAACGAGGAAGCTGTACCGTCATTCATTGACGTATTGACGTGATTGTTTCCATGGGAATTGAATTCAACGTCATACTCTCAGTATTTTGTAACTTGGTAGAATCACAATCAAACATTTGAATTAAATTTGAATTTTAACAGTTGATTTTTATATTAGGGTAGAGCAAATTTTATTGCGTTCGACGTTGGGAGCGAGAGGCCTGGGCACGAACATTTAGCGGAGAGAAACTCGATTTTGTGGGTGGGTCAAGTACCGGAAATACGTCATAGACTCTTCCGGCAAGGTGCGTGCGCACGTTTTTCTCCTTACGCGTACGTCATAGACTCATCCAGCAAGTTGCGCGCGCACATTGGTAAGTTTAATCTCTATTATTTTTGTAAGTAACTGCAGTGTTTTTACAACGAAGCTTGATCGGGAACATGTTTACTGCTTCTGAAAGGTACAGAAAGTCCTTTATTCCAGCTACAAAGAAGCGAATATGGCGCGTATTATCGTTCTGTGAGATACCATCGATGAGATTGATGAGAGAGAAGTCGGTAGAAAACAAACTAATACTAATTGATCATATGAGTCATAGGATTTTATGAGTCATAGGATTTAATGGAGCCGAAACCAATTGTGGAATTGTACGCATTTTGGGCATCCTACTGATGAACAGTTACGACACAGATATATATATATAGCAACTACTGTGATTTGCAGTCTGTCCATTTGAATTGTACTCTGACCTATTGCGGTCACAAATACAATCACCCCATAACGCAGAAAAACCTTCCAGAAAGAATTTGCAGAACATTTCCAAAATATTATTTCCTAGTCATTGCCCCGTGTTATTATTATCAAGTACACCAAGAACAAAAAACAAACTTCTGTAAGTTACTGTTAAAGTTTACTATCACTTATTTACTGCCTTGAATTAAACGTTTCATTAAATAAATGTTGGCTTTGTTTTTTGAAAAATACTAAAACGTTGTGGTTGTCCTTGATTCCAGAAAAAAAAACCTTACTTTACTGTAGAATCCGTACGAACATTTCAAATCTAATGTCATGCAATCATGTTGCAAGTCGCACTGACTAAGACTAAGAGAGTTTCAATTTAAACTATTACACAGGCGACTACCAACAAATGATTTCTTAACTAAAATAGGTATAAAAGATAACTCAATGTGTTCCTTTTGCCGTGAAGAATCAGATAGTCTGTACCATCTTTTCTGGACATGTAAAAAGACATCCTCCTTTTGGGCAAACCTTGAGAGATGGATGCTGTACCATAAAATAACTGAGAGAAATTTTTCCTTAAAAAGCGCGGTAGCGCTTGGTCTGAGACCGGATTCCTCAAAGTGTCACCACCAAATTAATTTCTTGCTTCTTCTAGCAAGACATTATATTTGGTTATGTAAATATAAAGAAACTAGACCTGAATTGGACGCCTTCTTGTGTCACCTTAAATTTAATTATGAACTAGAATCTAAAGCTGAAAACTCCTTAATGCGAAAATGGAACCTTCCTGATAATTGAACAAGTCTCTTTTTCTCCTCGTTTTCGATTTACATATATACATACGCCTTGGTGGCACTAATTGTCATACCTTTCAGCTGCGGCCACATAAGTATTAGTACGTGAAAATAGTTATCATATTGTAATTAGTTAATTTATTGTCACACTTGTTAATTTTTTTCCTTTTTTCCTTTCCTTTTTATTTTATTGTAATTTTTGTTGTTGGAGTTCATTATAATAATAATAAAAAAAAAAAAAAAGTCGCACTGACAGTTATCACCGGAGCCGCAAGACAATCGTAATTGGCTAATCGGTCAAGAATTCGATTCTACAGCAGAAAGAGGCAAAAAGAGAAAACGAAAAAAAAAGTTTGGCAGGCTGCCTCCTCAAGGTCAAATGTGGCAAACCTCAATACCCATAACAAACATTCGAACGCACTTAATAATCCCTGATTATAGCTAGTTTAGTATCGAATTACTGGATGTTAGGATTACGATGTAGTAATTAATTTATACTTATGTAATCTATTTAATTATGTATTTAGTTTAGAGTGGTTTTACTTAGCCCGTGAAACACTATCTAACAATTACTGTGTGATAGTCCAAATTAAAGAAAAGAAAACAATCGAATTATAGTCTAATAGTGCGTACTATCCTACTAACTATTACACGGGTTAAGTAAAATCACTCTATCTTAATTTGAAATAATTAGTATTTCAGTATATTTTAATTTCTTATTTCGTTAGAAATTCTTATATTGTTAGTTTATTGTGGACAACCTGGAAACTAGCTTTGTAGCTAAAGTATGTATGTAACTTCCGCCAGGTAAGTCTCATTCATTCTACCTGGTTAACATGTTGAGAGATCCCATATCCAGGATCTATCTCTTTTGACAATGTGATCCTTTGGCGCCATGTCTCGTGTATTTTTTTTCAAATCATTGACAACCTGCAAACCCCCCCCCCCCCCCCCCTCCCCTTCCAAAACGAGTAAAAAAAGACACGGACACACAGGTAAATTGTTTTGTTTTTAGTACATACCATATTCTCACTAAATTTCGCGATTTTCGCGTTTTGGAAAAAGTCACGAAAATTAACACTCGCGAAACAAAAAGAGCGCGAAAATTAAAATCGCGAAGTTTAATACCATATTATATTGCATAAGAAAATATAAAAAAAAAATTATAAGGGTTAAGGAGACCTTCGGCCCTTTGACTCAAGAACTTCAACACTGACGACACCACCTCGTAAAAGTAGAAAGCGCGTTAACTCTTGATATTCCTCTCGGTAAGTGTTCTATATAGCTTTTTTGTGAACATTCTGTTAGGACTTAAGAGATTAAAGAAATGGAAAATCGTGAAATTAAATACACTTTTGTTTACTTGCGAAATTAAGTACGCGCGAAAATTAGTAAGAATAAGGTAACACAAAAGTATTTTATAACGGAGCTCCCGCTCGCAGAGCTCCATACTCATGGAACCTATGGCCGTCATTTTTCATGGTCATAGATAGCAGAATGTTTCGAGGGCACGTCCGTCCGTGTGTTCGTAGCGCAGGGCCAGCTCGCGGGCGCGTATGACGTCACGTAACATCCGGGATCTTAGCAGTTTTGAAACCACAGCGAGGTTTTGTTTTTCGCGCGGCTATACGGCCGATGTCACGTCAGCTGCAGTAAACACTCTTGTTGTGTTTAGCAACACAACAAGAGTTTGCAACGATTCGGCAAAATCGTTTTTCCCTGTACTTTTTCGCGGCTTGCTACTCAAGACAGGGATACTAATTAAGGGATACTCAGAAGCCGCTATAGTGGAATAAGAAGATTCTTTAGGGATAAAATTTTGCTTCGAGGAACTTCATACGTTTTCATCAATGTGGGGGAATATTTTTTCTTCGGATTTCAGAACCGAAGAAGCGCAGTTTTAAAGAATTTCCAAGCAGCCGAGCAACTAAGGCCCAGTTCAAAGGTCGAACTTCACATGTGCCGAACCTAATGCAAATGAGCAAAATCTATTGTTCTTGCTAATTTGCATTAGGTTCGGCACATGTGAAGTTCGACGTTTGAACTGGGCCTTTAAGGTAAAAGAAATTTCATTTTTCGATGGGAAATTATATTGATATCAATTTGTGATTGACTTTTTCTTTGTGTTCTCGTTAGTTTTGGAGAAATGTTTATAAAACGTGCTCAAATTCAGTCGTGTTGATATATCTTGAATTTCATCGAGGGCAGCTCAGCCTCGATGCGCTATAAATGGTACGCGATTTGCTTTTAAACAAAAACTAATAGATATTTGAATTAAATGTTTCAAGAGATTTTGTTGTCCTTTTTTATGTTTGTTCATTCATTACACAGGTTGAAAAGCAATTTTATGGAAACAAAACAAGACTTGGATTTTATAATTCTAACTTCACTCGCGTCGCCTTATGCAAAGATGTTTGTGTATTTTTTGCAATTTTGATTTCCAAATCAGTTTCGTTTCTCGGGCAATTCTTGACACGCAACAGGTGTATTTTTTTCGGAAATTAGTCATACTAGTTATTCTTGACCGAGAAAAAGTTGTTTTGTGAACTTTTGTACGGTCTAAATGTACTGTGCAGACGGTCGCGTAATACTGCTTTTGAGAATTGCTAAAATTGAAAAATAGCCCAGTCGTCAATCTTAATTCTTGTGCTTCCGACCTTTCACCTTAGTTAAACTTATCATCAGCTTTCTGTTCAGAGAGCTCCGCTGTTAGGCTTATATATATATATATATATATATATATATATATATATATATATATATATATATATATATATATATATATATTAGCTATAAAGCGCTCGGGTTCTCTGTGACTGGACCAGCAAATACACAAGTGTTTTGAATCGTACAGTCGGACCCCTATTCCTGAAGCGGCCACCCTCCTTTAAGCGGCCAGTTATCAAAGTCACGACTTTATTGTCACTATAATACTGTAATAAAACGATGAAAACATCTTAGCGACATAAATATGCACTGTCTGAAACGGGACAACTGGATGTCTTAATACACTGGGGAATTGTCTATTTTACAAAGAATCAAAACATGTATTTCTAAGCTAACCTGAAAGAAACTATCCTGCACATACAGCCGACCAAAAGAGGGGATCCGCGCGCACGAAAAAGCTCTCTTATTCGCTGAATTAGCACTCTGTCTCAGCACAAAAGTTTCATTTATTTTGTAAATGCTCAAACCCAGGAGTCTTAGCACGTTCGAGTGACAAAGACAAGCGGTCAGTCCCACTCTTTTCTCAAGGAAACTCATTCCACAACCACACTAGTTTGCGTGTTCTCCTCGCTCTACTATCTCCATAAAAATGGAAAGGCACTACTCGTAAACTGAACATTTTGACAACTTGAGCGGGTCATCATGGGTGTCAAGTGACGTTCAATTAGAGAACATCTGCTTGGACAAGCGGTCGTCGACAGACTCAAAAGTTAGAACTACTTCATGTCTGCATAATTGTCTCTGGGAGTGAAAGGGCTATCCATGACTGACGACACAAGAAAGAATGATCACCCCTCCTGAGCACGCCTGAGTACTCATTAGAGAAGTTCTTTGCATAAAGTCTCTGTCGCACGAGTTACTGGGTCAGCAGTAGAGAAAGAGAGAGCACGTTAATGGGTGTGTCAAGTCGTGGTTGGTTTACATTCCCCTGGGGGGGAGGGAGCCACTTCATTTACTTGAGTTTTGTTTTCAGTTGGAGGCTCACACAGCTAAAAAAAAACGAAAAAAAAAATCATGATTAACGAGTCTGGGTTTCGCAAGTAAACTAAACTAAACTTTGACTTTACAAAAAACATTCTAACAATAATCTAATGTAGGTGAACGCTTGTTCGTTTGTTTCACGATGAGGTCACTTTGCAGTGCTGGAAACAATTTTTCTTGCTTAGAAGGACATATGTCCTTTCAAACCTCCCTTTTGATCGGACATTTTACAAAATTGGTCGGACATCAGCTATTTTGGATTTTTCCTGAGACAATCGGTAAGCATACACGACGTGCTATAAGACGTTTGGCAGTGCATTGTAAGGCGATTTCAAACTAAATTTTATCGAATCAAGAGAGCCGTTTACAGCAATATAAATCGTACAAACAGCGTAAATTCTTATTGTAATGTTTTTGGAATCAAACGCGATGAGTTAACAAGACTTTAACAAGGCAAGAGCTAAGTAATTTTTGTGCTCGGTCACCATGTCCGAGCATAATTTAAAATTGGTCGGACATTTTCGGATTTTGGTCGGACAATGTCCGATGACCGACTGTTATTTCCAGCACTGCTTTGATATGTTGATCGCGATGTTTCGACTGCTATGACCGCTATTCTTCATCAGGCCATGAGGTCGATTGATTACGTGCACGGTGCATTTCGATCCTTATTATTATTCCGAATAGATGTTGTTCATTCACAGGTCTGATTTGTTATCGATCGGCTGTTGTGCTTCTTGATTGTAACAGCAATCAACATCTCATAGTGACTCCATCGTGAGACTCCATCGTGAGACAAATGAACAAGCGTTCACCTATCTTACACACCACAATGATCAACAACCACACTTTTATTAACACCTAATCTAATAGTTTGTGTACAGCATCTATCTCCATTTAAGAAATCAATGGCTCCTATGAGCAAACTCGTTAATACGAAACGCTTTAAATAAAAGCTTCTTTTACCCAAAAAATAATGGTTTATAGAGGTATACTCTTGAGGAACAGAACCATATTGAAGTTGACATTTAGCGCATCACCACGGTAACTAGATTTAATAACAAATTTTCAGAGCCAAATGTTTTGGGTCGAAATTTTAGAAATAAAGAACTTAAATTAAGACTTTCGAAAAATGTTGCCAACTTCGTCAAATTTCCGTTTCAAAATAAAAGAAAGGATTCGAACACGAGCCAGCGATTCCCAGTAGTGCTGGTTGAGAAACAGCGCCCTAACCACTCGACCACCAACGCACAAGTAATTAGTGTGGTTAAATTTTAATATTTAAACCGAGTTTGTGTTGAAAAATCCATTTGAATAATTTTCCATCAAAGGACTCCAAACACAAAATATCAGTACTATTTTTATAATGTCGTCTATTTCGGCGGTCAAGTATTCCCAATCTATATTTCTTTGCATTTGCAACGGATAAAAGGCCGCACTCGCGGTATTACTGACAAACGTTTACAGCCCATGGAAGGGAAGGAAGGGAGGGAGGGAGGGAAGGAAGGGAGGGAGGGAGGGACGGAGGGAGGAAGGGAGGGAGGGAGGAAGGAAGGGAGGGAGGAAGGAAGGGAGGGAGGAAGGAAAGAAGGAGTGAAAATTTGCATATTTGTTGCCGTCTACTATAACTCGTTCATTACACTTCACGTATTCACGAGATAAAAATGGGGGAGAAGGCGGTTGTACACAATACAAAATTAAAAAACCGAATTACTGCCAACCATTGCCAGCAATTCTTGTCAAGCAATTAACAGTTACAACAGCCATTTTTCCCCTTCACACTGCTTGAAGTGTGAGGGTGAAGAGATTTGCACTGTGAAATATCTGTCCTTGAACTCATGCAGGGACCATCAGTGAGGCTTGAATCCGGTTTCCATAGCTGGGAGCGACTGTCTACTCTCCTTCATAGCAAGGTGTCTGCAAGATGGCGCGACTCTATGTACGAGGGGGTGGGGGCGGGGTAATGTAAGTGAAACGAGGATGAGCGAACCTTCTATTCCCCTCCATCTGTTGCCCTCTGATACCTCAGGTTACTTACATGAAGTCTCTTACCCTACAACTTGAAGGTTAAATTAAAGCTCCTTACCTTTTTAAGTGTGTTGTTAAATTTTTCGCTGTCGTCATTAAACTTCCTTTTTTTACTATCGAATTTTTCCTCGATTTGTTGCAGCTCGCTTTCCAGCTTTTTCTAGCAAAAGAAATCAAACGTAGTAGATCAGTGTATAAAAAAACAAATAGAAACGAAAAAGAGATACCTAACAAGTTTTCGGCAATTTCTTGCTGCCTTTTGGACAGACGATGGATTTCCGTCACGTGATAAATGATGGACCTCACCGCCACCAAGGATAACTTCACAACATGTTAAATCAGAGACGCTCAAGATGAAGCAATGGAAAAGTACGTTACCTGGTGTGCTATCAGCGATTGTACTTGGCGTTTTAGAACTCCCAGTCGGGACTTGGTCACAACTAGAGTGTACAACAAAACACGCAATAGTAAAAATACTGTTTTATTTTGATAAAATATGTTCTTGAAAATACACAAGTTTGCGTTAGACAGGTAGTTTTAAACTACCTTAGGCGATCTCTGCGTTTCTTTTATGCCAAAAAGAAATTCCAATTAACAGTTCATTTTATTAATGAAAAGAGGTGTAGTTTAAAATTAAAGACCACGGTTTCATTTCTGTCGGATCATGGTAAGCATTGACTTCTAAAGTCCCAGGCTTCTTCGATTACGACCAATCTTGTTTCTTTTGCCATTTGAAACAAACCCAATGCCTAATTTTTACAAAATAATTATGATATATTTGTTAAGAGTGTTGGACACTACACCACCAACCACGATTTCCACCAGTAAAGGGCACAGACAGGGTTCTCGCCAGCATTTTAGGAAGGCTTGTGTCAAATGGTCATGTTGACAAAGTACGTCACCCAAGAAAAAAAAATACTAATTTTAACTGACTATTTTGGCGATAAAAATCATTTTAGCCAAGTAAATTATAGGAAACGTTTATGTAAACCAGGGCGAGACCTGCATCTAAAACCATCCTTTCAGTTCCTAGTTTAAGTCAACATTGTACTGAATGCTTCTGAATACTATTGACTGGCCATAGGAAAGGCATAGGTTTTAGAATAGTTATTATTCATGTAATTTACTCAGAAAAAAAAAAATGACTGGTTTCAGACTACAGGGCTGCAAATAATTATTTAATCTTGAAAGGACATATGTCCGACTTTGCAACCATTTTGGTCGGACAAACGAAAAATTTGGTCGGCCATCACATTATTTACCATGCATTACAAGCGGGCATACATGACGTATTCAATGCTCAAGGGTTTGCTATGCATTATCGGGCGATTTCATACACGGTCAGCCATTTGCAAGTTTTCCGGACATAATGTCCGACCACAGTTGCGATTTCGTCGGACATTGGCAAATTTTGGTCGGCCATTGTCCGATGACCGACTGTTATTTACGGTTGTGCCTAAAGAATACCGTTTAGAGTGACGTCGGACACCTTATTAAGACTTATATAACGTAATGTCGACACTTAGAATTTTATTTTCAAAAAATTTTTAAGTGTAAAAAAGAAAATCTAAAATCCCCCCACTCAGGATTGAACCTGAGATCTCAGCTAGGCTTAGGCTTAGATAGCCTACCGTACCACTGTACCACTGTACCACCTAGCTTCTTGGGTTGTTCAGGCCTAAATTTAACTATATAAACTGCTACCCATAACATCAACTGAAAGCTGACCAGTTACTCCGTTATATAAGTTTCAATAAGGTGTCCGACGTCCTTCTGAACGGTATTCTTTAGGCTTAACCGTTATTTACAGCCCTGGACTAGCACATCTTATATGTACCTGCTCGAACATCTCTCACCACTGTGTCACTAAATATTTCCGACATCAACTTGTGATTTCTATGAAACCGAGCTGCTGATATGTGCTTGACAGAGAAGGAGTCGTCCTCATCTAGAACAGTCAATCACCCATTATAAAAAAACACAAATTAAAAAAAAACTGAATGATCATTATAAGTGCCCACACAGTAAAATAAAACATTCAAGAAAAATCTCAAATTATTTCATTTTGTAAAATATTAAAAAACAAATGGTACCATGCAAAAGTGCTGCTGAAGAGGTTTCATTTGAGTGGTCACACAGTAACACCATTTTTTTTACTATTATTTACTCCATTTTTTATTATTATACACGTTTTTTGAAGGAATGGTTTCACGGTTCGGCGCATGTGCACAGATTAAAATGCTTTATTCGAGTTCTTACCAATTTTATCGATAAAAAACACTCACATTTACTGCACACACTATAGTTAGTCCTAACAAAGCGAAGGATGACCAAAATTTACGGAGAATTTCAACGAGAAACACCGACAAAGTCAACACTGAATAAAACCTTTGACCGAAGGATTTATTCTACGCTCTAGTGACTTTTAAGGCCCAAATGGGTACGCATAATCAACCATTCATTCATCTGATTGACTGCGACATTTTCACGGGCAAATTTCCCGCCGGAGTTAACTAGTCTCTCTTCCGATTGGTCTAAACAATGAAATTAAATGGATTACGTCATAGCTTGCATATGCGCCAAACCGTGAAACCCTCCCTTTAACAAGATAAGAAAAAATACGGAGAAGGGCAAGATATAGGTAAACTAATTATATGCCCTATAACTAGATTACATTTTTTTTAAGGAAAAGAGAAAATACACTACTAAGAAAGGAATATAAACATAAAAGTAATATAGCTGTTACAAGATTGGTGAGACAGTGATTAATACTGAGCAAAATAGTATTGGTAAAGTGCTCTTTTGAATTGTTGTTTAGTTTGCTTTTTGCGTATGGATATTGGAATATCATTCCAGTTATCGCATCCAATAATTGTTGGACAAAATTTTCTTATGCTTATTCTGATGTCATTGACAGACTCAAAAAAATAAAACTAAATGTCTTCAGAATTGACTGTGGGAGTGGAAGGGTTAAAGTATATAATTACCATCATCGTCATCCACGGGTTGAATGCCAAATCTGGCATCATCTAATTTCTGTAAATAGGAGTACATAAACACATACAAAAAAGGCATGTTATAACTAAATTAAAAAGTATTGTAAAACATGGTTCCTGTTCAAGGAGTTTTCAATGACAATTTACATATGTGACACTATTCAAGGACTCATTATCCACTCGTCACCTCACAATTTTTCATTGCATTGCATGTTCCAGCCAAGATAAAAATGTCAGTGTTTGGAACAAACCATAAACATTACAGAAGAAGTAATCAATAAGGAATGATTGACATTGCTGCAGCTTTTAAAAAAAGTTGTAACAAATATGCCCAAAATGCATCACTTGAAGCCCACTTGTTGAAGTACATGTTGGGCTTCTTTCCTGTGTGGTACATGTAGGTATTTTATATAAGACTCACTGAATTATGCACTGATGTATTGCTCATTATTTTCTTATATTAACCAATATTCTAAGAGGTTGCAATCTGTGCAGATCACCTTTCATTTCTTTAACCTAGCTACCACTTGTCACCTGACTGCTTGACAAAGCATTAAGACAGCAAGAAAGAGGAACTTACCCCAAAAGGCAGTGAGCCCATCATAGCCCTTTCCATAGCTTGTTGCTCTTGCAGTGCAGCTTGGGCTGAAAACGAAAAAAATACAGGAACACTGTCAGGCACCAAAAAACATTATCTGATGACAGTCATTTTGTTTAGCTTGGGGGTGGTGGTGGGGGGGGGGGGGGTCCTAGCAGGGAATTTTGCATTTCAAAATGGATCTGACTTACAATTTGACATTCACATTTTCTTTGAATGATTATAAAATACATGTAGGTACAGTCAGATGTCAGTGTTCTGTTACCAATGCCATATTCCTCTTTTACCTCTTCCTTTTGCCACAATCCACGCTTGATAAGCAGGAGAGTTGTGATATGCCTTCATTGCTTCATTATACTCTTGCTAAGAAGGAAGATGAAAACAAAATTACAAAGACTACATGTACTCTCCACAGTGAGGAGAACAAAAAAAAATCCCCATAGAATGCCCTGAATAAGTCAAGACAAAGGCTCCAAGCAGCCTATACTCATGAGTATGCGTAAGAAAGTTTTATGATATATTTTCAACATGATAAGAAGATGTCTGACATGGCGTAGAGTACTTCTTTCATTCAGTCATCATTTCTGCAAACCATGTTGTTTACTATTGATTGTTTTGGAAATGAAGGCTGTACCACAATGAAGCCAGTGATTCTTCTAAGTCTTATATATACCAAACGTGAACATTACTAATGTAAGTACGGTTGTAGGAGATGCTGTTGTGACACTTAAGTAACGCTCTTTTACCGGACGTGAAAGTAGCCGGAAGTCACTAAACGGGAAGTGTGGTGATAAAGCTATGAACCAGAAGGCTTGACTCAACAGGGCTCGAAATTGCGACCAATACAGTCGCATTTGCGACTTAATTTTTGTGTTTGCGACTAAAACTTCCAGAGGAGTCGCAAATTTGCGAGTAGTTTTCGCCGTGGCCAATAACGAAATTAAAAGCCTAGCAGTCGCTACTTTGCTACTATTTTTGCCGAAATAAATAAAGAACTGAAAAAATATATTGTTGTGTGCCTTGATTTGAAGATATGGGGTAAAATTGTACGTATTTTACCCGCAATGTTACGACGCAACGCTATTCCCTCGATCGCGGCCGCCATTGCAGCGGTTTCTTATTCATATGTGTTGCAGGCTCATATTTTTATTTGTTAAACCGCTGGATTAGAGCTGTCATCGCGGCCAATCTCGGCCAAAGTGTCATCAATTTCGCAACGGTGACGGACGTTTAAGTGGATATGTTCCAAGATTGTATCCTTTCTGGAAGCTAATTTCACCAAAAAATATAATTTTGAGTTGTACACTAGTTTTAAGATCGAGAAAAATGTCTTGATCGTTACGATTGTGGCGGCCAAGTTTATAGTATTGCATGTTTCGTTCTGTACATGTACAGTCATCATTAGAGATAATGTGAAAGCTGTTGAAGTAATAAAATCAGTCTTGTTAATCATTTGTTAGTCAAAGTTATTTTTTAACTAATTGTTGCTACTTAATTTTGCGACTAAAATTTGTGAACTTGCGACTTGATTTTCGTATCTAGTCGCAAAATGGCGACTGAACTTTTCTTTTAATTTCGAGCCCTGCACAAGGGCGCAATTTAAAATATGCGTGCATAAATTTGCATGCAAAATCGTGACACAAAAAATAATAAAAATAATAATAACAAGAAAAACGGAGCCGAAAAAACCTTACCTCATGCCGCTTCGCGCATGAGTAAAAAACTTAAGATGCACTTGAAAAGAAAAGCCATGTTACATGTAGTTTTTCATGTCATCTGGAAATGTGAGGTTGTTTACATTATTTACAACAGCAGTAAATCTGCAGGCTCCACTGATTCTTGGCCTGTTCACACGAGCAATTTTTGCTGCAATTTTAGGCCCGATTTTTACAGTGATTTTATGGCAACGCAAAATCATGTGTGTGAACAGCCGGTGAATTTACTGCAAGTTTTGTGAACTGGACCTGAGATTTTTCCAGCAATTTATAAAATACAATCAATTTTGACAGCAGTTTTTAAACAAGACGCATGTGTAGTTTATCAATATTGTTGCAAATTTTGTTGTAACAAATTGGTGTAACAATGTGAAAATTTGCAAATATTCAGTGTTTTTTTTTGTCATGAATACCGATGAATCCAACGCAGTAATAGCCTGTTTATGTACAACTATTGCTTTATCTTTCACCGGCAAAGAAGAAGTGAAAAAAAAATGATCAATTTGGGTAAAATCATGGGTCGCAACAAGAGACAAAGACGGAGCATTTCATAAACTTTTAAGAGATTTGGCGAATGATCCATGGCATTATAAGAACTATTCCAATTTTGTGGTATGTTAATGTTTCCCGCCACTGTGGTATGACAAAAAACACAGATACAAATTTCCCCTGGGGGACCCCTGGTTCATATTTTGGCAGCTTTCTGCTAAAATCGCAGCCAAGTCGCAGTGAAATTTGAACATGTTCAAAACACCTGTGATATCGCGGCGATGTGAATTTCCAAAATCGTAGTAAAATTGCAGGCCGTTCACACGTGCAATTTTGCATCGCCATGAAATCGCCGTAAAAATTGCCATAAAAATCGCACCTAAAATCGCAGCAAAAATCACTCGGGTGAATAGGCCTTGATATGGAATGATCACCATATAAACAACACATTCTCCTGTGCAGTCAATAGAGGAAAACTGATCATTTTAAATTAAACAACAGTGCTGGCTAAAATGTTAAAAAGAAACAACAAGAGAGAGAGAGATGCAACTGCAATTATGGCACATCTAAAAGCTTTCGATTTACCTTTTCAATTTCATATTCTTCCATGTGTTCCTACAAAAGAAATGAGAATTACAAAATTAGTGGGAAGATCACTGCTGTAACCATTCTCTACATATATAATTTTAGCTGGCAAATGAGTTTTTTAACTTCTCTTTCTCTCTCTTATTTTTTGGTTTCAAAACTGTAAAATAATCAATCTTCCACTTAAGATTCATTTTTACAAGTAAAAGTTCAACTTGTCATTTTCATGTAGTACATTTTTGTTCCCAGGTATAGTTACAGAAGGTAAAACAGAAGACGGAGCAGTATAAGTTGCTACTTTTAATGCTTATGGAAGCAATGTGACCAAGACAATAGCAGCACAGACAACATATTTGAGCATTTAAAAAATAGGAGAGACAGTCAAGAAATTTGGTGAGACAATGCACCATGGCCAACTGTTAATTTCAGCTCTGAAAACAATGTCACATTATAAGGGAGTCAAGAAGGTTGGAGGATCAAGAAAACAGGAAAATTTTAGACAAAAAAATGGGGGGGGGGGGGGGGATAGGACACAACAGTCCAAAAACAGGAGCAAAATAGGAAGTTCTATGAAGAATAGACCCAACATGGTAACCCTTTGGCTTAGTTTTGCTTTGATCCATCTTTAAACTGACAGCTACTATAACACAAACATGATAGACACTGTAGTCACAAACAATTTAACATACATGACAACTGGATTTTAAAGAGCTCATAACTGGTAAAATTAACGGACTACATGTACAGTATGTCAAAATACATGTAATTCATTTGAGTTCCACAATGAGTTTCTTAACCTCCCCAAATGCTTAATTCTTGTCCTAAAGCTGGTAAACACGGAAAATACTGTGTACTTGTCTGAGTTCAGCCAGTTACCTGTTTTTCCTGATCACTTAAGTCTCTCCACATTTGTCCAATGATCCTTCCAATTTCCCATAATTTCAAATCTGAATGTTGAAGTTTGACTTGATCCCAGACCTGTATTGTATTGAACCAAAAATACAATAATTATTCAAAGTGCTGAGGCTAATCCTCAACAATCGTTCTTGTTATTTAAAGTCCATTTCAATCCGGGAGGCGGGAGGGGGGAGGGAGGAGGGGGGAGAGTATAGAAATATTCCCAACTTCTTAATGCTATGAAAACTGGGTTAAACTAAAGTAAATTAACCTCTTTGCCATACTTTCAGGGAGTCATTACTTAGTACATGACTGTAAGCTATAAAATTAGTTTGTACAGGATATAGAACATATAATAAAACCACAAAAGCCTTCATAATAGCAGCTCACCTTTCTGCTATACCTCATATAAGGCATTAATGGTTTCTCTGGAGGTTTTGGTGGCTTTGGAATACGAATATCAGATGCCTGTATCAAATAAAATGACATTCGATTAGCTCTGTAGTCCAATGACCAACAAACCTGTGGCCCTTCAATGTAAGCCAAAGTCCTTGCTGATAACACTTTTACACATGATGAAAATGTGAAAGAGAAAGTTTTACAACACAAATATGTAAAACGCAGTTAACAGAGTGTGCAGCCCTTGGCCACATGGGCTGTATATCAATGTACCATGATTGCAACTTTTGTTGGGGCATTTCACCTACAGTGTATAGCCCTATTGTAGTATCATTGATGTAGTTGCAAATTAGCTCATTCTCTTTTTCAGTAGCTGGATCAGTAAATACTCTATTGGTGTCTTGTTTGCTACATTGAATGTAATGTCTACACTGGCATGGTACAGCCTCAGCCATTGGCTTAGGCTTTGAACACTGTCTAAGTCTAGCTACATGTAAAAAATGCATTGTACAAGTTTCAAAGTCACATTTGCCTTCAGTGAATCTACTCATTGCTAAGCTATGTTAAAATTACCCTCCCTCTCTTTAGTCTTTAGAGACTTTGGAGGTATCTGAGTTAACTAAATAAACTTAGAGCCACTTCTCGAGAATGGCATTCGGTTAAGTCTGTCCAGTGACTTCCCCAAGCTTAGTTTACGAGTTTATTTTAAGTTTTTTCTTTTTTTTTTTTTGGCTTTATCAACCTGGCAATATTCCAGTCTGATCCAGCACTGCTGGTTAGATAGGTGAGACACAATAGATTTAAGCTGGTTACAGATACAGGTAGGTTGCATAGTAAAGAGTGTCTTTATAGAAACATTATATAATAGAGGGATAATTTAAGCAAAGAACTTGTCATTTTGTTTTGATCCTTTCAGTTGTGCAATCTATACCCTTTACCTGTGAGATTAATCTCTGTGTTGGAAATCTTGGCTGTCCATAACCCATTTGTCCCCACTGGCTTGGAGTCTACAATAATATTATAACCAAATGTGCAGTTAGTAAGTACCTTTAACATGAAAGGATCAAAACTTCTCTAACAGAATCTTTTAAGTGAACAGCAAAATGATAAAGGAACAAACCTGTCCCATCATGGCCTGAGGATTTGGGTGATAGGGTGGTCGAAACCTTGCTGAAAGAAAATAAATTTACAAAAAGTAATGATCATCTACACCTAAATTTCTTAACGTCTATGTCAGAAATAATTTGGCAAAATTTACCAGGTCTGGAAATTACTCCAGAACAAAGTTTAGTGATAGATTGGTAAATAAATGCTTCTAAGGTTTGAACCATAACTTGCCAAATGTAGGGTAAGCCCTCTTTCTGGTTTGTTTGATTGTTTTGTTCAATAAACCTATTTTTTTTTTAGGGAATGGTTGTGGGGGGGGGGGGGGTATTATTATTTTGCATGGGATGGGGCTATTATTGAAAGCGATTTTGCATCTAGAAAAGCGTTGGGCTTTAGTTTACTTTTATTTAATTAGCCCAACTGGGAGTTTCATTTTTCTAAAAA